>LKNJ01001456.1:0-91129 GCA_002120245.1 Maccullochella peelii
TCCTCCTCCTCCTCCTCCTGTCTCTGCCTGCTGCTTCAGTGATCTATCTCACCTGTTAAATTATTTGTTAATGTACAGAAGGAAGCGAGCAGTGGGGAGGAAAGAATTTTGGATTTCTGCAATTCTCTTTCATCATCAAAAACCTGCCGTTTAATAAAAAGATTAATGTAAATGCAGAAACTCCCGCCTTTAATCCATTTTTACATCTGAAACAAAAATAAGATGGATAATTAGGAGGGAGGTTAATACCTCTTGTAGGCCTGACTGCCAGTTTAGATTAATGCCAGTGATGATAAAAATGTTTAGTTCCATGCTTTCTTAAATTTAGTGGTTTAAAATGAATTTGAATGACTGGGCAACTGGGCAAGAACTGATTGAAGACGTTTCTGTTTCTATGCACCAGCAATCAACAGACTCCTCTTCAGAAACAACACACACACACGCATTGAAGTGGACATGATGAAATTAGATCAGTGTCAAGAGCGGAGAGAGGTCAGATTGGAAAATAAGGAGGTTGGAATAGATTGACAGGAAAATAGATGGGAAGGGACAAGAGGCTGAATAGTCCACTGGAATGATAACGACACAGAGCGCGACAGAGAAAGAGGAAGAAAGAGGTCAACACAACAACGAGTGTAATTATGGATGAGAGAGGTCTAACAAAAAAATACATAACTAGAGCTCAGGAGAGAGCGATAGAGCGTGATTGAACAGCTAAAATGAGCATAATTAGGAGAGAAAACAGAGAGAAATGGCCCCTGTAAACACCCCACAATTAGGAGAGAGAGAGGGAGAAAAAGAAAAGAGGCTGATTGAAGTTGAACACAATTAGGAGGAAATGAGAGAGAAAGAGAGAGGCTGGGAGTGTTTGGACGCAGTAATCTGAAAAGGAAGAAATGAGACTCCAGAACGGATAAAAGTTCCCTGTTCATTTATTGCGTAGAAAAGGAGAGGCCCTGATGCGGTTTACACAATCATCCCTGCGCTGAGTGAATCCATCGTAGCGTGGCACTCCTCACAGTCATGACTATCTGGGATTTATTGTATTTCCTGGATGAGGAAGGAAAGGCGTGCAGGAGAGATCCAACAGTGCAAGATAGTTAGGAAGGAATTACAGTAGTAATGTAATGCAAATACTAGAGATTGTGGTAGTTCCAGCTCTAAACTCTTAAACCCAAACCCTCTTCTTCTAATCTTCTTCATCTTCTTCTTCCAATGTTTTCTCTCCTGATACCGATTCTCATATCTGAGCTCAGTCCAATACCTCAGCTTCAATCCGGTGATTAAAGAGATCATTCTTCAAGCTTTGATGTCAAATGAAAAGATCATTTTCAGTCGTGGCACAGTTATAGTCTGAAGGAGCAGTGTCAAAAATTGGGTCCTTAAAGGTTTTTAAATGGGTCTCAAAATGAGGTACAGTTTATTTTCAGCAGGTGACTCTTGGGATGACGATGCCAGGTCAGTTGGTCCATCCACCTCTTTGTTCCAGACTGAAATATCTCACCAATCATGGATGGATTGTAGTGAAACCTGCACAAATAAGACAAAAATAAACCGTGCAATTCTCAAAGCACCCGCAAAGGGTGAAATGCACCCCTAACTGAGCTACCAAGCAAATAGCGTCTCGGTGCTCCGGTGCTATTTGCACGTATTTAAATTAGGTAGGATATGCATAGATTTGGCGCAAAATTTCTATGCAAATGAGCATCATTGCAAAAAAGCCATATTCACAAACACTAACACTAATAGCCGCACACAGCACAAATGTTAGCGTCTTCAGAGAGCTGGTGGTAACTGAAGCACATTTATTCATTTTCATTCATTTAAGCAGTGTCACACCCAGACTTTCCAGTGATCATGGCAGCAGTTATCGTAGCCAGGCGAGAATATCACTTTCTGATTGTAGCTCATGGTCTCAAAATGTCAGTTTCCTCCGTTTTGACACGGCTCCTTCGTTTTTGTTCTGCCTGCTGTGTTCTTGGTGCAAAGCCACCATTTATGGCCCGCTTTCCCACATGGATAATTGCAATCAGACACTTTAAAACAGCTGCAAAACTTTATGGGCGTGTTTGCGCTGTGATGTCATTAACGCAATATCTTTTGTGAATCGGAGCTTGAGACGGGGCAGATTCAAGTGATGCGCAATTCATGGTGCTATCAGCGGCCGCAGTCCATTCTCTGTGAATTTGCCCGTCCGTATTGTTTGCTGTAATTTTACTCCCCAGAGAAGTCGGCACAATGAAAGAAAGAATATTTCATTGACAGTTTTCTCTGTCCCTGCTGTCTCCTCCTCAACTACACCAGTAAAAGTTATGTAATTCTGTCTGTAGTCGCAACAGAGTTTGTTCAAATCGGGGTCTGTTGTTTAATGCATGTCCATCTGGGCTTCTTAACTTGGTAACTCTTGAAGAAGTGAGCTGCCAGCTCGATCCACCAGATTGGCCTAGAATATCTGCACTGTGAATGAGCAACACTCCCTCAGCTGGTGTGTTTGTCCCTCTGTAGGTGTGACTTGTGAACGTTGGTGACCTCCCTTTCTTTTACGAGTCAGTGTAGTTTTGTTTTAGTGTTCTTCTTACAAACTCATGTGTTTTGCTTCACTGGTGAGTGAAGGTCTTGGGAGTTTATTTAATTTAACGTTGCCTTAGCCATGGTCCTCAACTCTCTTTGAACTCACTCTCATCCCTTGATGTCAACCAAAGTCAGTGCTGTTGACATTTACCACCCATGGGTCAGTGCAGGGTCAGTGTGACTGCTGCAGCATGAAGAAATTCATAAAGAGATTCCAGCCAGTGGACTTGTCAGGAAGAAATAAATGAAAAGCATCGCCTCCTGCGCGTTTGGTAAGCAAGACCATAACTTTGAGAGCAGCCTTCATTTCTCTGCAGAGCTCTGTCTCTTCGCCCTGCGGCCTGAGGTTTTTCAAAATGGCTCTTCATGGCTTCATAAACAGTATGCATGCATATAGCCATCTATTCTCCTTCCTGTCTGTTTAAACCTCCACAACTTGAAGTGATCGCATTGGTCCTTCATCTACTTTACATAATGCAATCATATATCCATCTACATCTTTGCTGCGAGTATTTGCATTTAAATTAAGGTTGCCATATAGAGGTGGAGCGAGGATGCAGGAAAGATTTCAAAGTCTTGCTGAATAACATTTCCACTGGACACACTGATTGTTGTCAGGACTGAAAGTAGTTCTCTCTGTGCTTCTCTATCCTCTCAGAGACAGTTCTGTTCTCAGTTCTGTTTACAGATATTTGCCATGGGAAGTGCAGGTTTTATAATCAAAACTATGGATTTTTATGTATCTCAAAGGATGATTTGGGGAATTACAGCTACAGTATTTATTGCCTCTTCTAGGCCCTAATTCTGATTACATTCAAATGATTTTAAAATATATTTAAATAGCCAGAAATTCTTTTGAAAAATCAATCTACTCAGAACTCTACACCCACTCATAAGACTTTTAATGCCTTTCCTTAGTGTGTTTTGCATTTTCATCATAGTTCACGAGGGTTCAGCTATACCTATGCTGTTCACACTAATGGTAATGCAGGCATTGGCAGAGCTGACGCCATGCTCTTTATTTACCTGCTGAATATCACAGCTGCATGAAAACAGGCTGCACTTAACAAACTGCAGAGGCTTTCTAATTTTTAATTAGTGAATGACTGACCTTTTATGTAGCATCAACAAGAGAGTATTACTTTCTTACCCAGTGGATTTCATTTGATTTTTTTTTCCCCATTTTGTTTATTGCTTTAAGCTACTCAGACTGTGGCAGTAAACACCTCGAGGTAGGAAGCAGGAATGTAAATGGGACATGAAGTTAATACAGTGAATAGTTTTAATGCTGCTTTTTCTCTAGTTTTTTTTTTTTAGAGCTTTCTCGCTTACAGATGTAGATAGAGGTGACCGACAGTTCATGGCAGTTGCATGCTGCTCAGGCCTGGCTCATCTCGAACGAGCCTATTGTCTGGTGATTGTTGAAAGGCATTCTGGGAAATGTAGGGAATTGCTGACTGAAGTAGACAGGGCAAATGAAGATGAAAACGAGAGCTAGAATTACTTGAGCAGTGCAATGATGACTGGTGAACGACAATATGGAGATAATCAAGTTTGGTTAAAAAGAAAGTATGAGTTTGAGTCCCAGAAAAACCTCCCCTGGAGAGAGAAAGTGTGTGTTACAACATGATGTGATTTACTTCTGCAGTGATGGAGATTGTTAACGGTGAACTGTGGAGGACAGAAATTATTTTTTCCTGAAAATTTGCTTTACTGTAGACCTTTCACTGATATGCCTGAAGGTCTCTACAGTCACACACCAATAAACCACCTGCAGGACCTCTAACCCCAAGTTATTGAAATATAATATACTTTTCTTTAGGATCATGTCGAGAAAAAGGGACCTTGTTGCCACGGTGACCCAACATTCATGCGGATTAGAAAATGAGTTCCTATTGTCTGTCTGAAAAACCTGAATGGAGTAAACGAACCCTTTTTTTTTTGATGCAGTTTAGTGGATGTCATTTTCAATATGCTGTTTGACTCGACCTTCAGAAATACTGTGAGGGAGGCGGAGATAAAGAGGCAGAGAGAACTGTACTACATGTAGCAGAGGAAAGAAAGGATAGAGCCATGCAGGTTGGAAAGAGCACAGCGATTAGAGAGACAGCTCAGAGACAGAGATTATTGGTTGTGAACTTTAGCGTCTCCACTCTTGATGAATGCCTCCGTAACGAACGTGTTGCTGTCAACCTTTACCCGAGACATTTACGTCAGACGCGGCCTGAGCGAAGAGTGAGGAGGGGAAAAAAAACCCTGACGTTTGTTGGAGTGTCACAGATGAGCAGCTCTTCAGTTACACATTAACACAGCTGAGGCACTTCACTCTGTCCACTGTGGTGCGTCAAGGCAACAGCGTCCCAGACACCATTACACACTATTTTACAGCCACGAATTATAAAAGATAACCAAAGAATGTGCATAGCTTTGAGGCCAAACTTGGCTAAAAGGAACAAAAAGTTCCTAAATAATGTTTTATTCTTAAAAGTTCAGGCCATTTAATGATCCTGAACTTTAACCCAACATAACCCACCACCTGATCCATAAGTCATTTTGGCAGACACATTAAAGGTTAAGGAAGATTAATGATGAGCAAACTGTTTGCCAAATTCAGATCTTCCTCAGACATTATTTAAATGCCCTTTTGTGTGCGTGCGTGGCATTTACGACATGTGTGCCGTCCCCTCGATGCACCGTAGTATAGGCAGCAGGGGAAGGACCCAAATGCAGACAATCAGGGAGGCTCAAGCTGTTCAAAGATCGATTTATTTTAGCTTACAGGTCCAGGTTCGGGAGACAAAAGCACAGGGAAACCATCGAAAACAAGAGCATGAAAACTAGACACGTAACAACCAGTACAATGAACCAACAAGGAACAAAGGAAGGGGGCCGGTATAAATAGGGAAGTGTTTGATGAGGGAATCAGGGGCAGGTGAGCATTAAGGAACAAAATAACCAGGAAACAGACTAATGGGATGTAACATCGAGTCGTATCAGATGAGTTAACCTTGCGGAGCAGTGGGTCATCTCTCCGACCAGTCGTACCTCTCAGCATATAAAGAGATATTGACAGAGTGAAGAAGAGGCTCCATCGACATGTTAATCGAGGTTAAGAGCTTGTCAAGAAGGATGGAGGACTTTAAACTCTCTAGTTGTGTCACCAAATTAGAAGCTGGAAGCTCTGATTTCTGGACAGAATACATGAAATGCTTTCTTTTACGCAAATGTATTGGACACAGCTATTGTATTCAGTGCAGCCCTCAGTATCTCATAATTCAGTTGTTTAATGGAGAAAAAACTAATTTAAATTACATGGTGTCCATCTTCTGTTGAAGTAACAGGTATCGTGATATTTGTCCCTGGTGTTGGTGGAAAAGGAGAAATACGTACACTGAAATCTGCAAGCTCCAGAAAGTTTTTATTGATGCAATGTTTTGACCTACAGGGTTGTTTTCAGCCTCCAGGTGAAAATGTTTTACTTTATGATTTGACGAGGAGCACCTGAATGCACCATTAGTTATATGGGAAGACTGTGTTCTTTGGGAAGGAGCAGCAGGATCAACCAGTCCTGGATCCAGCCCCTAAATATGAGCAAATTCAGTCATTCTCTGGGGCTCAACCAGGGCCGTTTCTAGCTGTTTGGGGGCCCTTTGCAGAATGTAGTTTGGGGGGCCCTATTTTGTGCAATATATACATATATTTTTTTGAGCATATAGGTGCTTTCACTCAACACATGAGGGTGCTTGGCTACCAAGAGAGACTGGTCATTTTAATTTCTAAAGGGCTCTGGGGGCCCTATGCAACTGCATAGTCCACATATAGCAAGAAACAGCCCTGGGCTCAATTAACAGTATTTTTCCATGATATTAAACTCATAAAAGATAAACTAAAAACTGTTGAATCGCACTGTTCCTGACGACAGAGAATAACAAAGAAAGAGGGGTGAACTGCATATAAAAAAAGAACAAAATGTATTTGAGTTTTATCCATATATTGACTTTTGCATGAAGTATTAATGTGCATCATGTTCTGCAGAAGTTATAAAAAGCCCATGTTACCCTTAAACCTTATTGCAGACTGAGAGGTTTACCGGTTCTTAAAGCAGAATTTCATCACAAGTTAGAAACAGTTTTTGTGTGTCTGTGGTCAGAGAGTTATCTCTGCCATGCAGTGGATGACTCAGACTCACCAATACTCAATATTTAATAAAAGGCCAAAATCAACCCAATATATCAGCGCACCGATGCACCTGTCTCACCCTGCTTCTCATACCATCTGTTATTATGTGACTACTGCACACACACTTCAATTTGTGTGTATATTTGGGTTTGTGTTCATTATCTGAGGCCCGTCTCTGGGCATGATTGCTCACCTAATTAACTGACATCTATACAAATGAGACCTGATCACTGACCCGCATCCCTCTTTATTTTCCTCTCTTCCCTTCTCACTTTCCACATTCACTCTCTCTGTCTTTCTCCTCGTCCTCTGTCCTTGAGCTTATGTGGGATGTGGTGGTACTCCATATTCATGCTAGGTGCTCGGCGTGTTTTGTTTTTGTTTCTCATGTTTGCCTGTGGGGAGTTTGCAGAGTTTTGAAAATACTTTTAGGCATTGTTGCCTCTGTCAGCACCAAAAGTGAAAGTCTCTCATCTGTTATTCTCTCTCTCTCTCTGCAGCCTGCCACTGAGTAGGAGCTCTATGTGGATCACGAGTTGAAAGAAGGAGCACCTGAGACTAGTGGTGAGTTTGCTCTCCTTCCTTTTTATTTTATTCTGGTCACATTTCCTTCTCTTGGGAATCGCAGTAATTGGGCCAGACGCTGCCGGCAAGAGGAGACAGGGAAGAAAATGTGTAGCGTCAAAAGTCTCAGAGCTATAACTGAAGATCGTGTAATGTTTTACACACACACACTGTTCTGGATCTGATCCACCTCACCTACAGCGTGTCACACCCTTAGAGAGTTTTCTGGTTGTGAAATGTGTTTCCACACTTACACATAGTTGAGGTTAGATTCTGGGCTGTTTCTTTACCTTTAGCTGAGCAGTGATGTGTTTAGATAATGCAGTGTCTTGTCATGGGCCGGCTGTGGCTCAGGAGGTACAGCTGGCTGTCTACTGACACCTTGAATAACCTTTGGATAAAAAACATTTTTTGTTATCCAGTTTTCTTGCAAGTAGCTAGTGTTAGTCGGCTAGTAGCTGCTTTCAATGTATAAACATCAGCATATGTTAAAATTTACAAACTTCCACTTGCAAAGTCGTGACCGCATCAGTGGGTCATTTAAATGGACTCCTCTTGTGAGGACAAATTTGAGTCCACCATGTGTTTTAAGGCCCACAGTTGCATTTCTAGTGTTGACAAAACGCGAAAACATAAAATTGTTGGGTCTCTGTACACATAAAGAGTCGGTCTAGACCTGCTCTTTATGACAAAGTGCCCTGAGATAACTTTGTTATGATATGGCGCTATATAAATAAAACTGAATTGAATTGAATAAAAAAAACCGAGAGGGATATGACCAGCTGACTCCGCTACGAGCTGATTGGTTGTTGAAACAGGTGATGTGCCTTACGTTCTAAAACCAGCCGCTGGCGACTTGACAAGCTGAGTCCCACAAAGGCTCTGATGGGTTCAGCCAGTCACAAGAGCAACACTGGATCTATTTGAATCTCCTCACGCATTTTGAGACGTGGGTTGTGATTCAGAGATCTGGCACTCTGCAGAATTTAAACAGTAGAGAAGGTGGTGTTCTGCTTTGGTTGTGATCCTTTTTACTGACGTGTGAGAGACAAACAGAAACAGTATCTAAGTGTCTACAGCTGTGTTTGCAAATGAAATCATTAGTGAGAGTTTGTGTTGTATCTGCAGGAGGCAAATTACATGTTATTGTATGTTTCGCACCATAATGGAGATGATTGGTCTTGGCTCTATGAGACATTCAGGGGCTCTGAACTCACGTTGCTTGTGTGTTTCCCAGTAGAGAAACATTTATATGTGACAGTTGAGATCTGTGTGTGTATTTTAGCACTTAACAATCAGATGTGAACAGTGGACATGAAGTACATGGAGATATACAGTATATATGCAGAAACAGACATACACACACACACATGCAGAGTCACACGTGCGTGCCGACCAATGACCAAGAGGTTGAGGGCTGAGGCAATGCATTCTGGGCAACGGTAATGGCTCTCATTACTTATATCCCATGGCAACCCAGCCAAGTGGTGATGAATAGACGCCGTTGGGGGGTCATTACTGTATGTGTGTGTGTGTGTGTGTTTTTGTATTACTTTGCATTAGTTTTGTATTTATAATCTGTATGTGTGTGTGTGTGTTTGAGGTGAAGATAATTCATGTGTGTGTATCTTTTTCTCTGCTTTTTTGTGGGTGTGTGGTGTTCGTGCGTAGTTGCCTGTCTGTGTGGTAATTACTGTTCATGTTCAGTGTGTGCGTGTGTGCGTGTGTGTGTGTGTGTGTGTGTGTGTGTGCGCGCACTCGCATTTATTCTGGGTCTCTGTTAATCCAGCTCTCCTCGCCCTGAGCTGGCTGATGGAGCTCAGAAGTCAGTTGTCAGGAATCCCGAAGGAAACTGCAACTGCGACTCAGTTGCTGTCTCCTTATGGACACACACACACACACCTATTATATGTCCAATTTATCTCAGTCTTTTATAGTTTGCACTCTCCCTACGTCTCTCCTTAATGTCTCTAGCCATCTTTTCTTCCTCCGTTTACTCTCTCCTCTCGCCTCTTCCGTCCCCGAGATTCGTCACCTTTGACTCGTTGTCTTCGCCTGTCAGAGCTGCAGTTTAATGGGATGTATGTGGAGCAGTATGTGTCTGTGTGTGCGTGTGTGAATAGCTGCGTATTAACCAACTAAGACTTATCAGAATGATTTGTGTGTCTGGTGTTTGTGTTTGTGTGCGTCGGCTGAATTGTTCTCATCAGCCAGATGTGACACTGATAGATGTATTTATGGATGCAGCTTGGCAAAGCGTGGCGCCGCTGAATGAACTAACAGAGTGTTGCGTGAGAGTGTGTGCGTGTGTGCGTGTGCGTGTGTGTGTGTGTGTGTGTGTGTGAAACTGGGTCTCAGACGTGTGTTTCCAGTAGTAGAGAGCACATGAAAAGGACATATTACCATGTTTTAGAAAGTGAAATATTGGAGGAAGTTAAATATGAAAAGCTCTGCGGGCGAGGCTCTGACTCTCGATGCTGTTTGGTAACATAATGTTTTAGATCCAGTCTTAAAAGATCTCATATTGTGGCTCGTTCAATGCCCAAATTGGGTCTGAACATGTGCTGAATGTTGCACCATATTTTTTAGAGGCCATGTTTTCGCCCCTTGATGTGATTTTAGGGGTATTTCTCTCTAAAACGTGCATTGAATATGAAACAGGACACATTCACGATCCATATTTGCAATGAAATACTCAACACTTGTACGACTAAGACTAAGAATACCTTGACCTTGGAATGATGGCCTCTCCTTGTACTTGTTTTATCGTACCTCTTATATTCTTATACATCTTTTAACTGTCACAAATTCCTGTCAGTTTTTTGCCAGTTTTACTCCAAAGGCAGGTGTCTCAGTGAGGCTGATCTCCTCCTATTCACTCTCTATTTGTCTTCAATTTTTTTTACTTTTTTCACCTTTTTAAAGTCTATCATGCTTTAAGACGTTTGCTTTAAGACACACTTGAATAAATGCGATCTTATCCTTTAGATACGTTTTTTCCTTGTCTTCTTAAAGGGCTTGAGCCGGGTTGGGATCCGTTGCAGTTTTCCCAAATCCTTTCCCCAGTACTGGTTGTTAGTTTTTGTCGATGAAGCTGGCGTCAGCATTTTTTCTGCTGTTGTCTCAACATCTTGTTTTTTGAAATCTGTGGCATGATGGTTACATCAGTGATGCCAGGTTCAAGTTTAATACTGTTTTTAACGGTTAAGATTTAAGACTAGATCTGATTAGTTGTTACATTGACCCATTAGTGTAGTCTGCCATGTGCATGTGTCTTTAAAAATGTCAACAAAAAGCTGAAATGCAAAGACAGGTGTCCCCTACCTACTGGGGCAAAGTAGGCATTACTTCCTTTTTGGAACATTTTATTTCTCATTAGACTGTCAGCTCCACTGCCTCAGGACATAGAAAGATGATGGTTGGTGCCATGGAGTGAATGGGAACAATTCCCGACTACTTTTTCCTTTTTGTCTGAAATTATCTGTACTTTGGTTTTTATATTGTCAAGATAATAAATGGAAAAGGACAGGAGCTCAGGCATCATTACAGTGTGCAAGAAGTGAGATGGACTTTGATGGAAAAGTAAGTGTTGGGCGAGACGGATGCATCTGTCCTGTTACGTTACCATCTGTGCTGCAGAGGAGAGAAACTACAGGAAGAAACGAGATCACAGGAGAATGAGAAAATTAAACAGAAGATCAAAGGAAACGAAAAAGAGACATGAGAATATGACCAAGTATAAATATGATTTTTCTTTAAGCTCATTTTATAATAATGTCACACATCTCACAGCGAACACCTACTCAGCAATATGTTTGTTAAATTTTACTTAATACTTGCAGTGCTTTAAGCTAAATATGACACAAGACACATCTTTCCCATGATGCAACACAAGCATACCTCTTTTTGCAACTCCTTCAGTTTACATGAACCTGCACAATAGAACAAATCACTCGTGTGATAATTGTTGAGAAATAGTTGATTTCAAATCTCATATTTCGTAACGTTTGAAGCAAATAGGACCTAAGTTAAATGTTTTTGCTAATCTGACAGGCGGAAACATGTTCACACCGATGTAAAGGCCTATTTAGGAACCAATTTAACGACAGACAAAATTAAAACCATCAGGAGAACAAGAGCTCATTAAATGGGCTGTTGTAATGTCGGCTACAGGTACAGGTAATCTCTTTTGGCTCGTCCTGCAGAGTGTCAACATTTGTTACAGACCACATCCTGTAATTTCCCAACGGTTAAAATCCCGTCCAGAACAATTAGTTGAATTACAAAGGAGCAGTGAATATTTTATTCCCCACCTCCCTCTGCAATGTTAATCCCATCCGAATGGGACTTAAGTGTATTTTTTACAACCAATTCATATTCTTCTTTAATGAAAGCAAGATTCTTTCTTCAAAACTCCCTAGTTACTGTATGCTGTGCAGTAAATATGCATATTTTATTTGATTGTCTGAATTCTGAGGATATAAATGTGTCCACTATATAGTGACCTGTCCACTGCATGGACACCACTTTCTGCTAACAATCCCACAATGCAATGCTCTGCATTTTGGAGATGTAATAATGCCCGCTGTACGACTCTACGGCTATCAATGAGTAAGTCTGAAATCTCAATTTACTGCTCACCACTGAGTAAACTATTTAAACGTGTGTGATATAGGGAGTAATGAATGGGAGTGGTTTTTCACTCCTATTTCTATTAATCTAAAAGTCATGTTATCCAGAACATGAAATATGAATCTGGGACAGTTTGATGGATGGAAACCACAGTTCAAATGTAGCTTCGTGTTTGTATTTGCTATAAAAAGAAAATGCATCGTGTTTTTTTCCCCTCACAGGTCTTACCGCCATTGTCAGCCAGTCGCTGCAGACTTGCTGCTAAGTGACCATTCAAAGCAGGATTATAACCAGAATTCATCCCTCCAAACTGTCAGCTGCAGCGGCTCAGTGGCAGCCTGCCTCGAGTGACACAAGCTGGTTTGTGAATGTGTCTCAGAGGAGATCTGTGTTAAATTGCTGAAGCGTGACTGTGAAGGGAAACTTTGACATTCAAGATTTTACTTGGTTAGTTGGTTATAAAGTTGCAAAATCACCTGTTCTCCAAAAAATAGTCTCTAAAATGGTCTATTCTCTAAACTCGCATAATTTAAGCTGGACTGCTGGACACATAAATAAATGACCGTTACATTCAGTGCATTGCCAGACGAGTTCACACACCGCCAGGTAAATCTCTCCGTATGTCGTAGTATCCGGGAGTTTTTAAATCTGGTTTTCAAAATGCTTGATGGTCACATGACTCACGCAGACTTCAGATAGTTCTCTCTACATGGCTCTGGTTTACAGAGCTGAGGGGAGCAACCATAGAGACGGAGTTGCGACAGTAGCTAGGAGTATGGTGGAAAAACCTAAGAAGCATCCAAGAAAAGTTTCCCGATGCTCCAGATAAAAAAGAAACTCTGCGTTCAGAGGCAGGATTACAGTCAAAATAAGAAACAAACACAGATAACCATTGGTATAGGTGGAGGCTGAAAGAAGAGCAGGGACTGAGGGCAGACAGGATGTGGCCTTACTGCTCTTGGACAGGTTGGTCTTTATTACCTTTACTCCTCCTAAATATTGGATTATTGTCTTGGAACTGTGGAAATTTGAGCGAGCTCCCCTGTCAGCATACGTCATGAGCATGCATCAACAGTGTCTGTGTAAATACTCTCACTGCCAGAAGGAAAAGACAAAAGTTGTGACTGCAGCTTTAAGTACAAATGCACAAATACCTGGAGACGGAAGAGAAGTGGAGGAGAAAGCTTGGGAAAGGTGAGAGCTAAAACCAGAGTTTCCAGGTTCAGTATGGCCTCACAGAGGCACACAGAGAAACAAAAATACACACAAACAGAAAATAGGCTCGTATGCACCGAAGGACCGACAACAGCAGACTGACACGCACGGCTGTAATTCCCTGACTGAGCAGCTATCAGCAGCGTCAGGACTAAAACTGTCTTTAGAGCAGAATACAACAGAAAAACTCGCAGCCTCACTTTTCTTTTTCCTTCTATCTCTGCCCTTTTTAACATCTGCTTTTACATTGTAGTCGTTCAGCCGAAGCTCTAATCTACTGTGATTTATTGTACAGTGAAAGCACCGGTGCTGTTAGCTTCTGTTGCTAGATGGCCGGTGTTATAAGTAGGTACTTATAGCTTCCTGACTGTGTTACTGTGACTCTGGCCTGATGTAGTGAGTGAGGAGCGCCTGAGAAAGATTTAAAAAGGCACTGAGTGGTGAATGAAGGCATGTGCTGAGTGCTGTATTCAGTGCGTAGGCTGTGATGTAAGAGAGTTGTGTTTTCAACCAATCAACGAAAGGCTGGGTGACCTTTAGTCGATCAATTGTTCAATTAGATCAAAGTTAGAAAGAAACAAAAGAAAGAAAAAAGGGCCTGTTTGGATTCATTTGAGGCATTTTGATGCAGTCTCTCTGATGGTAGAAGCACAGTAATTCACACAGAGACAGTGGATAATAAATTGACACAGGGCAAGCTGAAGATCTGCTGTTCCCTTTTTACAAATTCAATCAATCAGATTGAAAGGCAGCGGGGGTTCAGATGGAGGACAAAGTCAACTGCAATTGAAAGTACTGAACATTAAAAAAACTAAAAGGAGACAAAGAAAGGGAGTGCATTGGAACAACAATGATTTAGCAATATATTTTATTGTCACATTGAGATAAGAAAACACTAAATCAATAAAAACATTTTTAAATTGAGTTGTTGTAATGCGGTGCAGGAAACAGGACAAACTTATTTCTCGTTTTATTTGATCAGAATCACAATGAATCAGTGGATTTTGAAGCTTTCAGCTCAGGTATCAGACATTTCTGTAATCTGATTTTCAGTCACGTCCTCACTCTCTCTCCTGTCGAGCTCTCGGAGCAGCTTTGGGGTCCACAGAAAGATTTTCTGTTTGCATTTTTAAGACTTGTCTTTTTGGCATTCTCCCGTTCCCTCTGTGTGTGTGTGTGTCTCTGCTCTGTCGACTGACACCGATTGTCTCCTCCAGGGCTCGGCAGGCATAAAGAAAATGATTGTTGAGAGACCAATTTGCTCCCTGATTTAGTCTCACTTTATCCTAATGAGGGTCTGTGTGTGAGAGAGAAGGAGGCAGGGAGCGGAAAAGAAAGCCTCCCTTTGTTATTTGTGCCTCATCATGTGATGTTTAGTCCCACTGGACACTTGGAATACCTCAGCCTGATATTATGATGGCAGGGACATCAACTTACTGTATAGCAGAGACTAAGAAAGCTAGATAAAAATAATAAGAGAAACATCTTATAATATTTATTAAGGTTTTATACTCAGTGTTGAGTGTGGATCTGATGTGGTGGCTGCACAGAGAAAGAGATACAGAGAGACAGTCAGATCACATATGCACTATATTTTCCTGTTTGAGTAACATCTGTTAAACAGTTGGCAGCTGTTTGTATGAAAGTGTATATTTTGTGACCTGTTTTAAAGATTTACATCTTGTACATGAAGATGTAAATATCTTTTCATCGGGTTTTGTTTAATATTGGCAGCCTTCTCCTTTAAGCCTGCACCCAACATGTTTTTCAGAAGCCCTTTTTAAACAGAGATCCCACAATACTGCTGTAAAGAAGCCCTTTGCTTTTTTTACACTGAACCAAACAACGCCGGCACAATGCTGCCCCAGTGTGTGACGTCTCGTTACGAATCGTTGGTCTGAACTGGCCTTAAAA
Source organism: Maccullochella peelii (assembly GCA_002120245.1). Classification (NCBI taxonomy): domain Eukaryota; kingdom Metazoa; phylum Chordata; class Actinopteri; order Centrarchiformes; family Percichthyidae; genus Maccullochella; species Maccullochella peelii. Next base: position 15,076 of record LKNJ01001456.1, read on the forward strand.
CAACAGCGTCGGCGTCGAGGGTGACGTAAAACATAAACGTCAGGCAACGACGTGATCTTGTCCTCTGCTCGGAGGGTAAGGAGCTCCCGGACCTCGTTGTTTCCCCAATTCACAGACATTTTCGGTTGCTGTAGGTTAGCTGCTAACTTCTATTATTCCATTAATGAACGTAGAAGCACCATCATGGAATAAACGGCTTTTGATCTCAATGTGGACAAAATCCAGACAATCAAAATGGAGATAAATACCAAATACAAATGCAGTGATTGGTGCGTACATCATCCAGACAGTATATCCACATGCACATCACATGTATCACCTGTACATGAGGTCTACGACAGATGCACTGTAGTGCTGTAAAGGGAGTCGGAGAAATACTGGCAGCAGATGGTTCAGAGGTTCGGCTCATCAAGTAAAACATTACGGGGGAGAGAGACGGCAGAGAAGAGTTCAAGAAGTGCTGCGGGTCTGCACTGCTGCTTAGACAAACTGACTTTGATTAAAATTTAAAATTAAATGTAAAACTTTATGCGTCAGTCACTTTTATTAAACACCTAGACTGAAAATGTGGTTTGCATTACGAGCAAATTCACTTGAAAAATACATATAGATTGCTGTTCAATTTTAAACAAACTGCCTCATTTATTTGTGTAAATCAATACAGCCCTTGGCATTTTTACACAGAAATGTCAATATCTCTCTTCTCTGGAGTGCCAGCCAATCAACAATTAATGCGGTGAAACAGTGAGACCCATCAAAACTAATGTCCCACATATTGTTTGTGTCTTTGGAGCAGCCGGCTGACGAATGAGATGAAGAGTCTGAAAGTAAAGATGAATAATTGTACTGGTGATACTTATTTCAGGGTTAGTGTTAGTTAGGTTAGACCTGAACACATCATTTGGATTTTTTATTGATTATCATGTACAGTAAACCCACCGTAGCAGTTTTAACGTTAACAGTTGTTTGCTGCTAATGTAAACCCAACATTTCCTTCTATTGCTGCTTCGCATTAAAAGCTTTAACTGGCGAAGCTCAGGGTGGTGTCACTGGAAAGGAGCCACTTGTGTTTGTCAGGAGGTTAGCACAGCTAAAAATATCTTCGCCAAACAAAACAACAGCAATTTTGGGAGCTTTTCAGTCAGCGAGTGACAAAGTGAGGAATGGAAGAAGAGAGAGCAGCAACACTGAGCTGTGAGATGAAGAGCTGCAGGCGACGGGCTGCACACCTCCAACTCTTCGTCAAGCTAACAAACTCCTTCCACCGTGCCCTGCTGTTGTGTGGAAAACTACTCGCGCCATGTGCACAATGAACTCAGATTGTTGCTGCTCACGGACTGATGGAAATGATTGACTTTCATCTGCATGACGCAATGAATCCTCTCATCCCACTGTTTGTTTGGCTGCGCTGTAAACAGATACGCCAGTAACCTCAGGCGTCGCCAAATCGACCAGGACTGAAATCTTAAGGTTTATAACTCATATACATATTTATTCTCCTATTTCTGTTTTCTAAATCTGTTTTTTAATTTAAAGTCATCTGAAAACAAAAGGTGATTGTGCCTTTGAAGTGGCCGTGGCGTCCTATATCAAGGCGCTATACTAAATAAACTTTACTTACTTACTTGCGCGTGGAAACGCATGTGAAGCAAGAAACGGTTGAGAAAGCCTGAAAGAAGAGAACTTCTGTACATACTTTATCGATCCCGAGGGAAATTTAGGAATCAAGAAGAAAAAAAAATAGTTTAAATATAAATATGTTAGCTTTTACCAAGAAACTGCTCAACTATTTTATACACTGACTGCACATTCTCTATATAGCTGGCATGTCTAAATGAATAATTCAGTCACTGAAATGCTCTTCCATATTCCATGGTCGTGTTGTTTAATCCACTTCTTTATTGACTGACTGTAATGCAGGCCATCCACGATTTATACTTGATTCTAGTTTACTGGTGCACTAAAAGCTTTTGCTGAATGAATGAAAGAAATAAAAGCTAGTAAGTGTTTTAGCGAGCTCAGCAGCACACAGCTCTCTTCATTAGATTGAAGATATGAAAGACTGAAACATCATAAAAGCTTTTTTCTCTGATTTTATTTAGTTTCTCATCCACTGCTTTGCCTGATGGTCGGCGGACGCACCAACCTTGTGTTACTGCTGTTTGTCTTGTGTTCTTTGTGAATTCCCATGAGAGAAAAAAAGGTTGGGATAGAGAAAAGATTGAGAATTAAGAGAATGAAACACACACAGGACAGTCCTGATCTGAACACCTGATTGGTTTGTCCTCAGAAGGATCAGCACATTTCATTGGTTAACTCACTGTATGAAAAACAATAACAGCTCCCAGTCACATGACAAATCAGTGTCTTTGCATTGTCAGAACATCAGCTGGACATGCAGCCGATCCATCATTCTAACAAGAAACAAAGCAAGCACACACACTGAATACTGTACACTGCGTATGCTAATATAATCAATTATCCTTTGTTTCTCCTTCTTCTCTCAGTGCCTCCCTCCATCTCTGTCTACTTACGACGAGGTTAAAGTAGGAACTGTAGAATATAATATTGCAATTCATGTGATAAAGGCAGTTTCATATAAAACTATAATTTATCTGCTTCCAGAGCGTACTCTTAAATCATCTACGTGATCCCTGCAAGGGGGGGGCATAGTCGCTTCACATCACCAGTGTGTGGCAGGAAAGTGCCAGGAAATATTTTTGGCAAAACAACAGGCCTAGTAAGGATTGTTATGTATTCAGTTATTTCTTTATTTCTTTCTTTCTGCTTCAGGGAAGAGGATGGGTAAGAACCTGGTCATCTAGAAGGATTTGGGTGCATGATATTTGATGTTAGGTACTGATGAGAGAATAAAATATAATCCAATAAATATGCGTTTAAAGGCTCATCAGACACCAAAACACAGCAGCCTATAATACTAATATAGACAGATAAATCCTAGAAATACAGCGTTCACGTTACAAATTGATCTAACAGGAATGCTCTTGCATGTATCTGATTGGCCAACGCCGCGCCTTCCCGGATATTATACTTGTTTTCTGGACGACCCTGCGTTATTTTGTTGGCGTCCTCACTGCAACACCACGAGGCTCATGTTGGTCTGAACGCAGCTCCAGACTGCCGTTAGTCCTTTAGAGATTAAACATTCATTATGTTGTTTACATCCATGTTATCCAACAGTACGGTGGGAAACTCTATTTTCAAAAGGGTGGGGCGCTGTAACGCACTCTGCTGCGCACACACCAACACATACTCAGGTGATGATGTGAGGCGTTCTCCCAGAAACCCCGTGATCCTCTGAGTGTTGCTGTCTTCAGGGAAGTGCAGTACAGCAGTGCCACAGATAAAACAGACACTCAGCAAGAGACTAACAAGATACTAAGAGAGAGAGAAATGGTCCACAGGCGGATAAAGAAATGGTGATATGCCCCTGCATACATGCGTGTGTGTGTGTGTGTGTGTGTGTGTGTGTGTGTGTGTGTGTGTACATGTAAGAGCATGTACACACACACACACACACACACACACATCCCAGATCAGGTCATTAATCACACTAACTGCTTGCACCGATCTGCTAACTAACACTGCTTATCCAGGAACAGGCTGGAGGAATACACTATTCATGAAGCTGTAGTGATGGATGGGAACTGGTGTGTGTGTGTTGTGTTGTGTGTGTTGTGTTGTGTTGTGTGTGTTGTGTGTGTGTGTGTGTGTGTGTGTAATGCATGCTCATAGGTCACTCATGATGAATGGGACACAGTATGGAGTATGTGTAGATGTGTGCTGATGTTTAATAGAGAAATATTTTACAGAATGGGACTTCTGCTGTATTACTCCAGTAAAGGACCTGACCTGGATTATGTTAAAGAATAACTCCGGTCCTCTTTTCATAGTTTTGGTTTTCATAGTCACTTCGGGGTTATGATGACATTAGTACATTACAGGCAAGAATAATGAGCAGATAATCAGACAGCTTGTAAATAAGCAAACAGTTTAGCCATTAGTATCTAAACACTTTATTTGGAGGTAATAATCCCTCAGTGTTCAGGAAAACTACTACAGCAAGTCAACCAAACAGTTTGGATATTAATTTTCACCTTCATTTTCTTTTTCCGATAAGTTTGCCTAAGCTGGGAGTTTGTTTACAACCATTTTCTAACCAAACTGTAACCACAGGAGGCATTTGTTACGGTTCTGGAAAGCACTGAGAAATAAGGTGTTGTTGTGGAAGACAATGTCAAATAACTCACTTTGTTGTTTAGTTCGAAGAACTTCTGACAGTTCTTCTTGAAAGTCACACAAACACGTATATATACAGTATATACAGGATTCATATCTAACGGGGAAAAACTGTCATAAAGCTGCAATCCATAAAGTATTTACTTCTGTGTCTTAAATTAGACTGAGTGCTGTTGGTACTTCACACATCAGATACCAGATACTCCGGGGAGCGTGAGAAACTGAGAAAGAGGTAGAGGAGAGGGGTGTGTGTGTGTGTGTGTGTGTGTGTGTGTGGGAGTTGGGGTCCTGCTGGTTACACAGATGCCTCCATTTGTGTTTTTGCCAATCACTGGTGACATCACCTCCCGAAAGGGCACCACACCCACCTATAAACACCCCCCCCACATACACACACACACACACACGCACGCACACACCAACCCTATTGTCAGACAAAAACATCAATATTGGATGATTTTACAAAAAAACACATTATGTTCAATAATTCTTGCTATCTATTATCAGGGTTCGTACAAAGTCTTGAAAGTTTGGGGAATGCTTAATTTTAACAGTTATGTTTTCAAGGTTAGGAATATGCTTGAATTCGAATACACGCCTTGAAAAATGCTTGATTTTTCAACAGAATCTGGTGTTTCATCATTGACACAATCACTCATGTAAACCAAAAATTTGATATTCAAAATGAAACGATCCCGTCGTATTTGTTTGTCGTCTCCTGGCGTTTATAGTAACAATCAAAGGCTGAGAGAGTCTGGACATTTTGAAAGTTACTAAAAAGTGCTTGAATTTTACTCCTAAAAAGCTGTACGAACCCTGTATTACATCTGCAACTCCAGTGTGGTTAGTGGTTTGGGAAATGCCGCGGTTCTGGCTTATAAAGAGAGTAATTGCAATATTGCGACGGGAGGCAAACTCCTGCGTGGACATCGGACACACTACATGCCCATCCACTACCCCGACATCCACACACTTTCTAAACATTAGCACTGGATATAAATCATGAAGCGTAGAATCGTCCAGTGTGGGTGTAAATCCTACGGATACACACACAGAAACAATGGAGATCGGGGACTATTTCTTTGGTAGAAAGTAGCCCTGATGAAAGCTGTTCACCTCCATTGTATTGGTGTGGAGGCAGATATCTCCAAACCTGGGTCAATTAAACCAAAACTATGTGCAGGGCAGGTAAGTGTAAAGCCATGTTTTTGTAATCTAGATCAACCGAGCCTTCAAATTCAGCAGCTAATAGAATAGAACAGAATGAGAAGTCTATTATATTGAAATAAATCCATCAGATATCCCTCTGATGTGTCCCCCTTGTCAAGTCAACAGCAGATGGTGTTATCATCACATGACACACACACACACACACACATGCACACTGGGTTGTTGCTGTTTTCCTCCTTCCACACACAAAGGCTGAATCATTCATTAACATCCCTGACAGCTGGGCTTCATTGATGTCCTCTTGAGAAACGCTTTATAACCATTCCCTCCTAGAAATTAGTGTCATCACAATCACAATTTACTGCGGCGAAACCTTTTCACTGCCAGCTGGCTTCGGCTGATATTACAGAGGTGTCTGACGAGGGGAAGTCACTCATCAGATTTCCTTTAACTTGGTATATGGGATGAGAAAGCAGTGGGCACAGAGGGAGGATGTGGTGTGTGGGAGAGAAAGAGAGGGAAATGGATGCTGCATTCATGCCCGGGGCAGTATTTGATATCATTAATTTCCAGAGACACAAAGGAAGGTAAAAGCCCTCCAGTTCTGAAGGCAGCTGTAATAACAGAACGTACTTAAGCCAAAGTTTTGGTTCAACATTTCCACTATTGGTAATAGGAAACTGTCGAAACTCAGCTCTTCTTTTAAATAAAATAGCAAACTAGAATGTCAGGATAATCACTAAATGTCACTGGGTGGTTTAAAGGGAAACTCCAGTATTTTTAAACCTGGGCCTTACTTTTACAAATTTTGGGTCAAAATGACTAATATTTACCAAAAGTTTGGGAATTGGTTCAGTGGATCCCTACAGAGACAGAACTTTTAGTTAAACTCTTCTCTACAACTCAGACTCACGTTTCCACCGTCGTCTTCCTGCAACAACTCAACCTCTCGCGAGATTTCAGAGTGAGACTTCGCCTCGCGTGAGACTTTCTGTTTCTGGTTAAACAAAAAGATCTTACTCTTTAACAAAAAGGTCTGATTCTGTAGGGATCCTTACATAATGTACCAACACGTTTATAAAAATGTTTGTTTGTTCAAAGATGCAGCATTCAAGTCATATCAGAGTTCTCATAATTACCGGTTTCCCACTTATAAATACGGGTCGCTTCAACACACAAGTCGTAATTTCGACTGGGAGTTTTCTCTAAAAGCCCAGATATATCCGTCACATAATACTAGTGAAGTGGCTGAAAACCAAACAACGTCAGCCGAAGTCCATTATTCAAGGTAATTAAACCCAAATGTAATGAATATTGTGCTATAGTGTCAGTGCACAGTATTTTTAAAGCCACATCAACAACTCAGCAGTCACACGACCACCTTGAGCTGTTTGATGACGTAAAAGCTCGTCATGTCAAGACAGTGATACAGAAAAATAATCGCGAAAATAACTTCATGCAGGAAGGAAGTCAGGACAAGGACTCAGAATCCAAATCGGAATAAGAATTCATCAACATCTGCAGCCACTAGTATTCGATAAAGAGAAAAATGTTTGTGCCGCAAACTCTTCTCAGACAAATAAAGGTTAAAACCAAAAGAGCAGGTCCTTCTTGTCACGTCGTGACCTCATTAGACAGAGCGGTCTACTGCCTCTGATGTGTAGATTAAAGGCATAAAGCCTCAAACGCTTTTAATCTAGACCGCCTGATGTTTTGGCAGCGGCTTAGAGATCGAACAAATAGTCCTTCACTAAAGGAAATGCTGCAAACGAGGAGCAAACAGAGCAAGGAGAGGGGGGGTGAACAGGGTGAGAGGGAGGGCATCAGGTGAGTTGTTTATTCGCCAACTGAAGGACAGTTTCCTCCTGTCTGGAGTGTATCCCGCTGTCTTTTCATCATGCACTCACACATGGCAAAACAGTATTTTATAAGTTTTGATGACAATAAAATGACCTCCTGCCAGCTGAAGGACAATTTCCCTGACAAATTGTAGCCAGTTGGCAAAGTTGGAAAGCTTGTGTTTGTGTGCCACATAGGAAAATGAACAAGAAGCGAGAGAGAGTGACAAGCAGAGAGGCAGAGAGGGGACAGAAATAGGCCAAAAAAAGCACCAGGGACAGAAAAGCCTCTCTCTTCAGAAGTGTTTTGCTGCCACAACTAATTCTGTCTGCTTTTAAAAGAGCAGAGGCAGGTCTTTCAGACGGCTGACCGTTTTTCTGCTCTTGAGTCACTGCTCTTTGAGCCTCTGCCAAACGCTTCACAACTTTCAGCTTTTAACCCTGCTTTAACCCTGCAGGCCTGCAGAGGTCTCACATCATCTGGTTTTCACTCAGTTCTTACTGACAGGATCTTATACATTGTGCTAAAATGCAGTGGCACCACTTGGGGACTGTATTTTGAGCAAGTAGCTTGGGAAAAAGCTGTTGTTTAAATGTGTCAGATACACTTGATCAACATTTCATATCCAGCGCTGTTTGTCTCATTTTCAGGTTGCAGGTTGTGGACTTGAGTTTCTGCCCTCTCAGCCAACAAAAGGTGATTTCATATCTTTGAGTTTAGGTATTTATAATTTGTTTTCAACATTTACAAGTAACTTAAAGGGTAATTCTTGTATTTTTAAACCTGGTCCAGTAGATCGCCTCAGCTGGCAGCCGTGAAACACGCTGCAGTGGCTACAACATAATCCTTGTGACGTACTCTGACGTGTGCCGTTTCCCACAAGGATTATGTTGCAGCCATTGTAGCCCAGCTACTGGACTAATTCCAAAAAACTTTTGGTAACTATTAGTCCTTTCAACCCCAAAATATGTAAAAAACAAAAACAAAAACAAAACAAAAAGGGCCCAGGTTTAAATATACCAGAACTTAATTAGATATTAGAAAGAATTACGGTTTGATAAACAGATTCGATGCTGGATTTTGGATTTGATAAAATGTTATCAAAGTGACAGATCAGAAAATGTTTATTTGGAGTCATTTTTGGATCAGTATATATGCTTTGTCATTGTGTTATCAGGACATGTTGCACACTTTCTGTGGCCAGATGAGGACACCGAAAATCTGCTGGTACATGATATGATTGCGATACTTTATGCATGATTGTCTGTGGGATGTTCATGCTCTGCTTATTTGCAAACAGCTTGTTGGCATTTCCAGCTGATGCCCCTCGACTGGAGTGCCCAAGTTCAAGCCTCCATGACAGCAAGCATCCGATCCAGCACACTGAAATAAGACACTAAATGCCTAACGGCTCCAGAGCCTGTTCTGAAGCTGACCTCCGACCGCCCCATGGAAAGTGACACACATAAAAAGATAATTACCCCCTCAGAGATCAATAGGGTGAAACAAGGAGCATGTATATAACATGTATTAGAGAGACTGTAATAGTCACAGTTATTCTGGCTTTAGTGCTTTGATTGAAGGAAGCAACAGAACAGAGAATATTAATAATTCATTATTCAGTTGTTATCGACAAATAAATACATCAGAAGTTCAATAAGAAAAAAAGATTGTCCATTCAAACTCTGTTCAAATTTGCTGTTATTCTAAGTGTTGCTCAGATGTAACAAGACGTACATAAAAAGTGCCGAAGTGAGAATATTTTGCTGCTACAGGAGCAGAAATGGTAGAAGCATGGTGAGTGCTAGGGCGTAGTTTCCACTGGGGATGCCACAGCACCCCACTTTTCCCCTCTTTAACCAAAGCTAAAGTAATTGGTTCAGTGCTGTTATTCTGATGTATTAATATAGCTTCAGCTCGGTTGGTTTAATTGGAAACTCTGGGCTGCTGGCGTGGTGGGATAAGCTCCAGCCCCTGTGACCCTCAGCAGGATAAACAGTGTAGAAAATGAAAGAAAGTAGGCTCAGTGTTGCACTGGCTTTGGGACCAAGAGTTTTGAAATAATTTTGTCGTCCTCTTGGGTTTCTTACAAAGCGAGAAGATCTCAGGATCGATCGAATCTAAGTGCATTTTATTCTGAAAACTGAGTTAGTGTGTTTGTTGCTGTGGAAACCTGTTATGGCTGTGATGAAATCCTCAGCCTGCCCCGTCGGTTTCAGCACAAATTACTTATTGATATTAAACATTGATTTGTCATTTACGGTGTGATTTGCTCGGCGGAGAACGGAGGGAAGGATGGATGACCATGACTGAGAAGCCTTTAACCAAGAAAAGACAGACCAAGTGTGTGTGATTCAGCAACTCATTACTGTGCATGTGTGTTTTTTATTGAATGTTAGATGTAAACATAATATGGCGTTTTTATTTTTTGGTGCATTTCCACCTTTATTGGCCAGTTCAGCAGTGAAGATGCAGACAGGAAACAGGGAGAGAGGGGGGTATGACATGCAACAAAGGTCGCCGGTCGAAAACAAACAGACGAAGTTGCGGTTATGTGGCATGCGCTGTAACCACTCGGCTACCAAGGTGCTCCACGTTCTCCCAATTTAACCTTTTTTATCAGATCAGATCAGTAATTTAATCAACATTTAGGTCAATTTAAGTTTCGGATTGGACTCGTCATCAGCAGGTACCCAATATTATAGGACTCGGATCGGTGTTAGGGACAAAAAGAACTTGATCAGGACATCCATGATCATGTTACTAAAGTGTGCTGACTGAAATGTAACTGTGCCCAGGGCGACACAAGACCACCACAACTGTGACTAGTCAGGTTTGGCCTCTCTTACCCCTTTTCCACCAAGGCAAATCGAGGGCCGGTGCCTAATCTCGAACCAGTTCTTTGCGTTTCAACAGCCAAAGAACCGGCTCTCTACCAACACCAACACTTTGCTGGACTAAAACTTACGTTCAGTGGTAATAAGAATCAAAACGTGTTGACAATCACGACGAGCCACACCAGGAGCAACACTTGTAAAGAGACCGTGTAGTCCGCCATTGTTGCTGTTGTACTGGGAAAGCAGAGACGTATACAGGGACGTAATGACGTGGCTTTCTAGCCCATGGAAAAGCAGACCGGTTCTTAGAAGGTTCGCAAGTTGGGCCAACTCCAAACCGGCACCAGCCCAGAACTAGCGCTAGGTTCGCGTTGGTGGAAAGGGGGTATTTGTTTCCCCCTCTTAATGTTCAGTGCTCTCACATGTTTCTGTTGCCTTGTGTTGATACTCAGCAGAGCAGCAGGTGAACACTGTGACATTCAGCCCCTGTTGTACAGCCAGGCGGTCAGTCTGTCAGCCTGTTATATCGAGTGCCAGATACAGCAGCTAGCCTCGGGCCAACACACAGCCGAGCCCACAGCTCAGGCTCTGTGTGTGAAGCGTTTCCTTCAGCTATGACACGTAAAGAGACAGCTATGCGTGTCCTGAGAGCTCCCCTTGGTGCTACAAAACACACACATATCACAGTAATAGGTTTAAATTCACCTTTCCTCCCAGTCACCACCAAAAGGAATTAATAGGAACAGACATATCAGCATCAGCAATAATTGTTTAATGCACAGTTTAAATGGCTGTTTGATAGTGGAGGGTTACAGTCAGAGGCTAATGAAGGCACTTACTGTAACATGCGTGATGGGAGAGGGGAGATCAGATATACAGAGTGAGCGAGAGATGCATCGGCAGAGATAAGAGAGGAAGCATGCATGTGTGAGTGCGACTGCGTTTGTGTGCATGCATGAGTGTAATGTAATATTACACAGGGAGATGCAGACTGCTAATCTACAGTACGATCACTCTGCTCAAGTTTTCTGTTTTTGTTTTATGATACCAGCAAGAAATGTTCACTTCCCTGCAGTGGAGTGTAGCCGTGCAGAGAGCTTTGGTTTTATCTGTCTGTGAGATTTGTTCCTCTTTGACCCACAAAAAATATTGAACAGCAACATCTCCTTCCAGAAACTGGATGATCACAATAACCTACAGATTTTGTTCGTTTCGTTTTAGCAATGCTTTATTTAACAGGTAATTTCAGAATAATTTCTTAATAATTTCCAAGATGTTTCCTGGAAAGAACTAATATGTGTTACGAGTTAGAGACAATGTTCAACCGGTACACTTGATTGCTTTCCAGGAAAAAACGTTGCCAATGTAAAAGTCCTGTGGAGTATTTATTGTTAATGTTGAACTTTAAACCCTTTATAGGGTTTCCATGACGACAAAGTATGGAGAGATTAGTGGGTTTGTCCCACAGCTCAGTCTGCCCCTGCTGATGAATGAAGGCTCCCTCTCTCTCTCTTTTTACCCTCTCTATCTCTACCTCCCCTCCCTCTCTCTCTCTTCCACCCCAACACACACACACACACACACACACCCCTGGTGATTGATTGCCCCGGTCGCCATGGCAACACACTGCGTCTGTACTCTGAATGATGACTATGAGCATGTTTAGGACCGCAGTCCTTTCCATCCTCTCCTCACTGTGCCTCCCTCCCTCCCTCCTCACCCACCCCTCCTCTTATTTATTACTTATTACCCCTCGCATTACTCCTCCGTCATCCCTCCTTTTATCTCATACCTTCCTTCACTTTAATCATTCCCCATTTTTCCTTTGTCCCCATCAATCCTTCTAGCCCTCCTTTTCTCCCGACCTTCCTTTCCATCGATCTAACTGCCCTCCATGACTTATTCCATTCACCTACTTTACCCCTCTTTAATCAACCATTCGCAAACTCTTCTTTTTATTCTTCCTTCTACCCCTCCCATCCCTCCTCGTATCCTCCTTTCTACACCTCATTGCCTCTTTGCCTCCTCCCATCTCTCTTTTCCTGACAGTCCCTTTTTTTCTTCCATTCCTCCAACTCCTCTCTCTCTCCTTCCAGTTGCCTTCATCCATCACTCCTCCTGCGTTATCGACGTCTCCATTTCACAGAAAACATTTATTTCACTGCTGTGTGTGCAAATGTATCTCCTGTTGGAAACCCAGAGACATGCTTAAAAGAAGAAGAAACATATATGCATTTTTAAAGAAATGAGAGATACAGTTATTAGCATAATTTCACACGTCTGCTTATAGATACTGACTGCTAAAATGGATAGAGCGTGCCTGTATCCTGTCCTTTTGATGAGTTGACTCTTGTTTGATGATGTTTTAAATATGTCTCTGCCGACACATCGGTTAAATTAATAACCTCTTTCAAATTAGATCATTTAAAAAGGGAGTAAATGCAGGTGAGTTCATCAAAAGAAACTAAAGGTAATTCATTTCTGCTGCTGAATGTGAGAATCCATCGAGAGTCCATTAGCCTTCACTCTCCTTTCAGCTTCATCTTCACTTTGTATCACTTTCAATTTGGAGCTGCTGCCGGCTCGACTGAGACTCTTTATAGAGACACAAGAGAAATTAACCACAAAGCTGAAACAGGAGAGGAGCGTGAGAGGCGAGAAGAAATTAAATTAATACACCTACATGTAACTAATGACAAAACACTCTCGGTGCTCTTTTGGTAAATGTCAAATAATTAAAATCTAATTTCCAAGGTTGTCAGTGTTTATAAAAGGCTGAATTAAAGAAACATATTATGTGGCTGCTGCTGTTAAAGATAACCTCAGCAGTGAGTTTTGTTTACGCCTTCAGAGGCATACGGCACATTTAAGGAGGATCTGTGTGTGATCTGTGCGCTTCCTACATTATTTTTCTTAATTTAATTCCTTAACATTGTCTTTCATAATAATTGTGCTTTGGCAACACATGTCAAATGGCACGCCAATAAAGCCTGTTGAACTGAATTCAATTGAATTGAGTGTATGGTGATAAGCAGGCGGACGCCATCGCCTTCAGCCTTCCATCGATGAAGATTTGTCTCAAAATGACAAAGTGATGACGAAGGGAAGAAGGATGAGGAGAGACTGTGTGTGTGCGTGTGTGTGTGTGAAACTTACTGTTGTTTATATATGTTTATGTTTGAATATACTGTATGTACAGACTATTATATACGTTTAATTTTACCGTTTTATTAGAACCAGTTCAGCTGATAACTGGAGTCTGAAACAGGAGCCTGGAGCTGCTCATCTGACGGTTTTAGGGAACAAACAGACCTTATTGGACACACGACATGTTTCTCATTTCATTCCTGTTGTGTTTGCTGGCAGAACTGTTCTGCAGCCCTTTAGTGTCCCATTGTGTTCAGGCCACAGCAGATACAGAGAAGCAAATAAGGAGAGTAAACATGTTCAAACTGAAACCACACAGAAACTAAATATCTGATTTGTCGTGTCAAAATATTTGAGTGGTCAGGTTTATCAACGGAGACATTCAACATTTGGAAAGGCTGACCTTGGTTTATTGTGTAAATTTGAATTGTTATAATAATACAGCAGCAGGAGGCCGCCAGTTCATCACAGCTTCACTAACACTTTAGTTATTTTGCTGGTATGTCGAGTGTGAATGTACGACATGATCCTGGCATGAAAAGGAACACTCTGTGGTTCATTTTGTGTTTACAACAGTTGTGTTGTATAATGAGACAAGTATGTCTGCTTAGGCAAATTGTAGAAGTATATTCTCACATAATGATTACTGAAACGATTGCCTCAGTCCAATCCTTTCGTCTTATTGCATTTAACCAGAACGTTAGTTGTCTCTGATTTTAATTTTTTTTTTGACTGGCAGTGGCTGCTGGTTTGTGACAAAATATAAAATTGGAGCCATTACTCCTTCGATTCTGGCGCACAACAACACAGCAAGATGATTTTCAGGAGGTGATGTGGACTACTACCCTGAGGGGATTCATGTTGGCCTCCAGGTTTTCGTTTGTTACGTAATCATGACGTCGGCACTAAAAGGGTCTATAAGAAGAATGTGAAGAACACTGAGGGGCAACACATATCAGATTTTGTAAAATAGGGAAAAAAACACCTGAATGAAGAAGTTTGGACCAAAACGATTACGGACGGTGCTTTTAAAATGTATTTTTTAGTGACATCTCCTTCATGTCATGTACAGAAACTGAATTATTGTGCAGAAATAGAGAGAATAGAAGCTAAGAAAGAAAAGGCAACAGAATGATCTGTTTTGATGTGATTAGCTGATTAGCTGATTAGCTGAGGTGTGTAACGCTTTAAAACAGAAGGTGTTGGCAGGTGCTTTCCTCCTCACAAAATGGACGGATGGAGAGAGGAAGAGAGAGGTAGAAGATTAAGGGCCGATGAACAGAACAGGATTCAGTCCATCTGTCCAGCCTTTGGTTTAACACTGAGGTTTAAATCTCACCAGCTGGCCACACACACACACACACACACACACACACACACACACACACACACACACACACACACAGTGTTGTAGAGCTACACAAGACAGGGAGCCAAAAAGGAGAAGAAACGTATCCCAAAACAAAATATAGCATAAACACACATATACGCAACAAGTCCTCCAACCTGAACGACAGAATAGGTCGTTTGCCAGTGACTCCCAAAACGACTTAGGCGTACCGGACCTTCATCGTCATGGTAACAACACCACGTGGTTAACGTTGTGAAATGGTCGCAGTTTGGTCAGGTTTAGGCACCAAAACTACTTGGTTAGGTTTAGGAAACGATCATGGTTTGGGTTAAAATAAGTATGAAAAGTTAAAATAAGTCAACACTGACTTTTGGTTTCACACGGGACACAAACGGCGGTCTCCTGGGTGAAAGTCCTGTGTTGTTTGACTCATCCACCCATCTATCCATCCCTCCCTACGCAGACTTTGTTGATAACAGTAACAGTAACAGTGTCAAGCACATTAAACATAAATTTGGGTTGTAATAAGCTGCGTGCACAGACGACCTTTACAGTCATATTTATGGGGAGTCAGTCTCCATATGCAACATCAGTCAGCTTCTGTCAGTGTGTGTGTGTGTGTGTGTGTGTGTGTGTGTGTGTGTGTGTGTATAGTGGTGGGTTTGTTTCAAATAAACACACATCTCTCTACCTCTCTCTTCTTCTTCTTCTTCTTCTGTTCTTTCTTCTTCCCTGTCTCTTAGCGTCTGTCTATCTTTCTCCCTGGTTTTCACCCTCATTCCAGGTTTCTTTCTCCCACTTTTTCTTCCTCTCTTTTGCCGTGTTCTGTTTTTCTTCCATCTAAATTTCCCACACCTACCAATACCTTTATTCCTAATTCTCTCTTTTCTTGATCTTCTTGATCTCTGTCCACTTTGATGTTTCTTCACCTTTCATTTCTCTAATTTTGTCGATATCAGTCTTTCTATCTCTTCTCTCTTCCTCATCTTCACATTTCCCTCCTCCCTTTTTATCTCTTTCTCTTCATCTCTTTCTCGTAAACCCCCTGCTATAACTTTCTTGTCTTCTTCACAGCCTCTTTTGTAATTGAGTGCCAGTGACTCACTGCCATGAATAGAGTTTGCCAGGGTCTCGGACGAATCACGTCATCTGCTATGTATCACGTTTTACATCTGCTTTTTTCCCAGAATTTCTTTGTGTGTGTTAATGTTGAATGTTTGAATACACCCACTTGAGTTCTTACTTAATATTCAAGGACCCGTGGAGATTCTCTTCTCATATGAGTGGAGGCAAGGTTATGTGGATTGAAATGAGTCCGGACTCTTTCTGGTAAACACAGGACGCTTGTTGAAACTGATTTTGACATTGAAAAGCAAAAAAAGAGTTGGATGTTCTTGATGTGCTTATCCTTGGTTCCAGGGACAACAAACAAGTGCAAAATTCAAATGCATCTTTCTCAAAATCAAGGTCTTTTCAGTGTGTCACAAACTAATTTGCTCTTTCTTTTTTTATTCTCTCTCTCCCCTCTTTAGGTGAGCTGGTCGCAGCACCCTTAGCTCTACCCAGCGCCTCCCCCTCCCACCTCCCTCTTCCTCAGCCTAATCCCGTCATCCTCTGCCTCACCCTTTCCTCCAGCTTCTCGTGGGAACTACACTCCGCCATGTCTCTCTTCACCTCTCCCGCCCCCTTCCTCCTCCTCCTTCTCCTCATCCTCCTCCCACTGCCTCCTTGCCAGCCGGAGTCCCAGCGTAGCGAGCCCAGCAGCGACCCCGACCTGCAAGGGGTCTCGCCCTCCATGTTCCCCTTCTCCTTCTCGCCTTCCATGTCTTATAGTAACAGCACCGTGTTAACCAGGAAAGAGAAGTGTGAGGAGGTGCCGGTGTGCAAGCCCGGCATCCTGCTGCCCGTCTGGAAGCCCAACCAGCCCGGGCTTGGCGACCAGGTGGCCAGAGCTGTGGTCTACTTTGTGTCACTCATGTACATGTTCCTGGGAGTGTCCATCATCGCAGACCGCTTCATGGCGTCCATAGAGGTCATAACGTCACAGGTGAGAAGGAGTGAATGGGGGAGTACGTGGGTGGTGAAGTTCAGTAGGAAGTAGTGGATGGATGCATCACGTTATTCCTTCACTTTAGATGTAAATTAATGTGATTTGAAAGCTGCCTTCACCCAATGCATCCTGGAGTAGTTTCTAAGTAGGGCTGAAACTTACGATGAATTAATTTCATTATCATTTTATCTGTTGATTATTTTTTCAGTGAATTGTTCAGTCCTTAAAATATCTTTAAAATTGTGAAAAATGTCGGTAGCACTTTACATTACAGCTTGTTAAAACCAAGCTATTGCCTGGTTATTACTTTGGTAATTACATGGTATTACTTCATTATTACCTCTTTATTATCAAACTATTACCCCATTATTACCATGTAATTACCGAGCTGTTATTTGTCTGTTATTTGGATTTAAATTTGCCCCTAAAATCTTTATAGTTGTATGAGCACTTCTTCTACAAGGGGGAAAATGCAGTGCTGTCAGAATTAAAGGAAGCCTAGCACCGATAGCCTGTAAATATTCTTTTGTCTCTGTTGTGCAGCACCTTCACACTAAAAAGAGACAACAACGCAGAAATCCAACAAAAGAAAGGACCGTTTTTCTTCATCAACACAATATTTACTGAAATTATTAGTATGAAAGCCTCTCAAGGTGACTCATAACGCTTCATTTGTTCAACTTTTATGCCAGGAATCTTTTTGTTAGTGTAGGTTTTGTCACATGATCTTTCTTTGCTCTTGTTGTCGCACCCAAACTTCACGTGCAGGGATACGATATCACACACACATCACAGCCTCTGAAACTTCCACCTGTCATGGATCTCGGCTCGGCCGTGGCGCTGACTTACATCTCCAGAGATGATGGTGCATTAAATCAGCTCTCAAACTTCTCTGTAATCGATGGCAGTTGATTCATTATTGTTTGCAAATGGACAGAAACCATGCTGACCATGCAACAAACAGCCAAATATACGTAGACCTTCTTTATGTTAATCCAATAGTTCATGCATGTTTCTGATTTAGCTATAAATCATTCAATAGTGCTTATGTTCAAGGTCAGTGAGTGCATTAGATGACTACTGAGGAAGTAAGGCTGCATCATCATGTCGTTTCAAGTCTCTTTACTGTAGGCTGCAGGCCCGGGATCAGTTTCTTTAATGGGGATAACACAGATTTCCCTCTCCATCCATTTGTCCTCTATAATGGTGTAAATGACCCTCAGCTGTTTTCAGAGACAGAGCTGTGTGTTTACCCGAGAGGATAACAGTGTAGTCTATCATCTCAGTATGTACAGCTGTGACAGCGTGTGTGTTGTCGCGGGCGGTCTGTAGTTGTTCAGGGGTCGAGGACGTGCAAGTCATAAGCACTGTAGAAAAAGAGAGGAAGGGTCCCATGAGGTTTGAACGGAGGCTGATGTTCTGTATGAGAGAGGAGGACGAGGAGACGTGAAGGTCAGCTGGAGGGAGACAAGAGGACAGGAAGGAGAGAGGAAGGACGAAGGAAAATAGACTCACTAAACGCACACAAAAATAGTAATAGTAATAAGAGAGTTTAACACGAAAAGGACTCAACATTTACAGATTAGCATGTTGTTACTGGATCAAGATAAAGACGTATCATCTTGTTTTCAAGGGACAATAGAAAACAACACATAACACACATCCTCTCTGTTTGTGATTTGATTTTGTGTCGTACAGCTAATGGAAGTGACACACCACTATGCATCATCCATTTTGGAAACTAATCTCACGCACTCCTCCTCCGCTCTGCTTACAGCTGCATGGCCTCTGATTCTTCTTCTGCATTTAGTTTGAAAGTAGGATGATTGGACTGCTAACACTAAATGAAAGGGTTAATGGAGGGAAGAGGGTGGTCATCAATCCTTTTCAAGATCAATGTAAATTAATGTCCTAATGTGTATCCCACAATCCATCACTGTGGCAGAGGGTTGTCGTGCATGTGTGTGTGTGTGTGTGTGTGTGTTTGCTCTCATATTATGAGTCTTTATGAGGACACCTTTAAGATTCTCATGGTTTTCTTTGTTGCTCACTACTCAG
Organism: Maccullochella peelii; assembly: GCA_002120245.1. Lineage (NCBI taxonomy): Eukaryota > Metazoa > Chordata > Actinopteri > Centrarchiformes > Percichthyidae > Maccullochella > Maccullochella peelii. The sequence continues at coordinate 33,788 of LKNJ01001456.1, forward strand.
ATGTGTTGTTTCTGCAGTGGTTTTCCCAGAGATCACCTGTCAGTCAAACTGTGGGGGCGGGACTCTGATTTCCTGTTAAAGTTAGAGTTTATCTACTTCAGTTTAGGGCTCTTTTTTCGGGTGGCTATTGCTGCTACAGGGTACAAGGGAAGACCTTGAAGACACAACAGTAATATCAGGATGATTCGACCTCTTCTCAGGTCTGTGTGGGTGTGTGCGGACTGTAGAGTGGGACAAATTACACACATTTATCATTCCAACTAGTTCAATGAATCTGGTGAACCTGACGTGCATCCCTGCATAGTTTGGCCCATTATCAATCGGTCGAATCAGCCAAAATAACTGGGAACGCCTGTCGGGGTGTGCATGGAATTTAAAGCTTGGTTATAGAGTTCGTCCAGGGAGTCAGTCAACACAATGTGTGTGTGTGTGTGTGTGTGTGTGTTTGGGCCAACAGGAGAAGGAGGTGACCATCACGATGCCTAATGGGGAAACAACTGTGGCGACGGTAAGAATCTGGAACGAAACAGTTTCCAATCTGACGCTCATGGCTCTGGGCTCCAGCGCTCCGGAGATCCTGCTGTCTGTTATAGAGGTACACACACACACACACACACACACACAGTCCACCGTGGGGGTTTATGTGGATTCATTGATGCCGCCTTCCATCTTCATCAAGTGTTTCACAAATACTCAGATTCCTTTACAGCTTTATCTGTATAACTCTAATATCTTCTGCAGAGAGCAGAGTGCTTGATAAACATGCGACTGGTTAGTCATTTTTAAAGCAGAACAATCATTTTGCATTTCATTTTTAAACAGTAATGACTGCCCAGTTCGCAAAACAAGCCGTGTTGTTACAGAGCATTTTTTAAAATTACTTTTGTAGTAAAGAAAGTAAAGTAATTCTCTGTTTGCTGTTTGTTTGGATGCTAGTCATCGATATCGGTCTCTTCCCTCCCACACACTGTATCTCTCCAGGTGTGCGGTCACGAGTTCAAGGCTGGTGAGTTGGGACCGGGAACCATCGTTGGCAGCGCGGCCTTCAACATGTTTGTGATCCTCGGGATCTGCGTGTGGACGATCCCCCCAGGCGAGACCCGCAAGATCAAGCACCTCAGGGTGTTCTTCATCACGGCCTTCTGGAGCATCTTCGCCTACATCTGGCTCTACCTCATCCTGTCTGTCATGTCGCCGGGCGTCGTGGAGGTGAGACAGGCCCAGTGTTGTTTAGAGGAAGAAAGGCGAGACAGAGTTGAGAGAGAGTGTGTGCGTTCATCAGTACAGTCAGTGCAAGTGCAGCTGCAATGCAATTTTTGTCCCAAATGAACCCTCTTACATAAAGGTGGGTGAAGTGATACAACTGAGATCAGGTGCAAAATGGCGTGAAGCACTTTTTGTCGTGTCAGAAACAGAAAATATTGAATTAAATATTGAAATCCTATCATATTTTACATTTTTGTCTGTTCATTAAAAGTCTCTCTAATGGATGGAGGTTGGGTGAAGGTGGGAGGGAGACATGCTGGTTGTTGTTACGTCTCCGTCACTGGTTGCTCATGTAACTGTAACTGTTGTGGGATACATTTCCAAGTAAAGACATTTAAAAATACATCTATATAAAAATACCATGTCGAGCTCTCAGAGTTGCCTCTGCTATTACCTTCCCCACAGTAGAGCATGCAACCGATTGAATCAGTTAAATGGTTCGTTTACCTAAATGTTTTGGTTTTTCTTTGTCCAGGTTTTGAGACATCCATCTCTGAGACTGAACCTGTAATAAAATAAATACATTTTGCATCGTAGTACAAATGAGTGTAGTTAAGCATCATTGTCTTATATTGGAATTTCAGCGTCTCCTAAAAAAAGGATCTGTCCTTCACAGCTTATCTGTGCTGCTGCATTTTAATATTTGGGCAGCTGTCAGTGCTGTGTGTTGGTGTGTGTATCGGCCGGTATCAGCGCTTCGAGCACTGGTTGTTCTGAATTTCTATCTGGCAACAGTTTTCTCCTCGGCCTGGGCTTGATGAGCTGATGTGATTGGCTGTTATTTTAGCTCCCCGTAACACCACCTGTTGATACAACTAATAGTGTCTTCATGATGCTCCATCCTCTTGCATTGCACCAGAGTTTGCACTTACAATTGTACCTGCGCCCAGTTTCAGGACCCGTGTGTCCGAAGGGAGGAAGTGATGATTTTACTGATCTTTAACCTGGCAACATAGTTAACATGCTGAACAAAGGTAATTAGGAGAATGTGCATGTGTGTGTGTGTGTTTCAGGTGTGGGAGGCCCTGGTGACCCTGCTGTACTTCCCAGTGTGCGTCATTCTGGCTTGGATCGCTGACCGCCGCCTGCTCTTCTACAAGTACATGGGCAAGCGTTACCGTGCCGACAAGCGCCACGGCATCGTCGTGGAGACTGAGGGAGACCTGACGCCCAACAAGGGCGGCATGGAGATGATCATAGACGGCAAGTTCCCACCACGAGGGGGAGCCATGGTGCCCGCCGAGAACTGTGGGGGCGGGACTCAGGACGGCACAGCGGGCGCTGCGGCCAATAACGTCGGTGCGGCAGCGGGGGCCGTGGCAACGGGAGCCAGGGGCAACCTGCCCAACTCCAACAGTGCAATGGTCAATATGGAGAGCAGCAAGGAGCTGGACGAGAGCCGCAAGGAGGTGAGAGACAGAGAGAGGAAGTGATATCAAATACTGACTTTAGCTTTAGAAATCTATGTTTTGGAAATCTATTTTTATGAATATGCTATAATAAGACTAGATGATTAGGTTATAACACTGCAGATTGCAGCCAGATGAATATAAGCTCACCTCAACCTCCATGTTGATGTTTTAATTTCAGCCGTCACGAAACAATATCCTGTGCAGTGAAAGTCCCTGTTAGAGGAGGGATCATAGAGTCAGCACAATGTTTTGTTTAACCCGGGGCAGGTAATTATCGGGCATCTCAGTTTGACCAGGGCAAAAAGTTATCAGACTTGGATGTATGGGATGTATTGGTATGTCTGCTCTCTCTTGTTTTCCAGAAAGAGTGCACAAGTTCAAATCCTCATCACTGGAAATGTCTAAATGTTGTTTGGGTCTGTAAACAAATAGTTGCTAACAAAGAGCATAGACAGAGACAAAATGATCAGTTATAATTACCTGTCATTACCTGTCTTATAGCCAGCGTTCAGGCAGCTAGTGGAGGTGTGTTGTTTCAGGGACCATTGAGACATGAACTACGATCCAGGAAGTCCAGTTTGAGTAACAGATCCATGAGTTTGGAGGCCAAAACACTGCACAGAGGTTTATAGTACTCTGAGACAGGATTTTACAATTCTGGAAAGTCACGGCGGCAACTGTTTTACATTTCGTCAAGACGATCACGAGGTAAACAGTAGATGCCCTGTGTGTTGACACCCCCACTGAGCCATTTTTATCACTGTTACTATGTAAGCAAACTTTTTTGTATTGCACTTCCTTCCCTCATGGTGTGTTTGGGCTCTTCCTAAAAATACTGCACCTACTCCCACCCTTTTTGTCGGTGCAGAACATCTCAGCGACATTTCTTCCACTTCAGATTGTTTGCACAGCGAGTGAGAGGATAAAGAGAGCAAAGGAAGTTTAATTCACACATAATACACTGTTATCACTGCAGATCGTGCTCTGTAATAATTCTGTAATCTCATTTCCAAGGGTTTTTGTTGGAGAGAAAAAATGCAGTTAACATAGAAAACAAAATTTCTGCTGTCGTGATTATGACATGATTGCAGTGCAAAGTAATGGACCCTTCCACTGCAGGAGACGGTAAAGGTTGCTGATAAAATGTTGGGGTTGTTTCCAGCTGTGATTCCTAAAGTGATGCTTTCTACTGTTTTTTGCGATACCATTTTTTTTGTAAACTTTTTACTTGATAGTTAAGTTTACACAGAAAACAGCTAATAGCCTCAAGTAGATGCAGAGGCAATGAAGACCAATTTGCACCTGTTAATTGCCAGCTAAAAAGAGATTTAGTCGCTCTCACTACTGAGGAGAAGAAGGAGAAATGAGACAAGTTTAAGAAGTAATGACACGACAGAGAAATAAACATGTGGGAGGTTTGACAGACAAAGGAAACACAATAATGAGGGTCAGAGAGTCGAAAGGACAAATGAGACACCGAGAGAGAAACATTCACATGATGAAAGTGAGAAGGACAGAATGAAAGAGCCGAAGGGAGATAACAAGATTGGGTCAGCAGTTTGTTTCCTCTGTGGCTGCTTCTAACGGTTTCTCTTCCTGCTCATTAAGTGCACGATTACTTTTTATTGGCCCGGTTGCTCAAAATGTTAAATCCAGAAGTGAAGTCACCCTGTTTTTTCAACCAAAGAATATGGCAAAAATTTTTAAGTGCAGTTTTCACACAATTTACCTTTAAACTCTATTCTGCTTGTAGCTTGATACACTGACTTTTCTGTGCGTTCACCCTCCATTACCTGCTGAAAGCCATTAACAAATGTTGAGGGCACTAAGCCCCTGCAATGTGCTATTCAGGGTGACTGTGTAGGTAGAAACCTGGTTCATTTCTTGTGCCTTTTTAATAACGTTAATGAAAAATCTGCAACATTTACTTTTTCTACTTTTTATGTAACATTATCAAACATCAAAACAGAAGAAAAAAGCAATAAATATCCAAATCACTGTATTAACTATGATGCAGCTAATAACATGAGAACTCACGGGTGCCTGCTGTCATCTCAGCCCTCAACACAGTCTGACAGGACTGAATCAGAGCCGACTAATAAAACTCAAATCAGATTGAACTCTACTTGGTTAAGTATTATGCTCATAATATAATATGCATAATATGCAGCATAATATGGCCTCTTTAAGCCCCTTTGGCTGCTTGTGGAAGACGGATATCCATCATCATTGTCCCACAGATGAAACCAAGCCATCGTTCAACAGAAGTTAAAACGTGAACATTCAAGCATTTTAGGAAGTGAGGCGGTGATTTTGTTGTTGAGCTGGAAGCTCCAGTGTTTGTATGAACAGCCGTGTAGATATTTGAATCACGAGCGTGTCCTCTCGTCCGTCCCTCAGGTGATTCGTATCCTAAAGGAGCTGAAGCAGAAGTATCCTGACAAAGAGCTGGACCAGCTGGTGGAGTTGGCCAACTACTACGCACTGCTGCACCAACAGAAGAGCAGAGCCTTCTACCGCATACAGGTAACATACACACACACACACACACACACACACACTATTCATAATAGGTCTACCTGTCCAGACCTACAAAAGGACATAAAGCAGTTCAAGGACTCATTTCAGCTCATGTTGGAACAGGACTACAAATGTTTTATGAGCATGAATGACAGTTTAAACACTTGTTTTTTCATGTACATTAAAAGTCCAAATGTGACACATTACATTTAAGACATTCCTAAGCTATTTCTTGATGTGAAAGTTTTGAAAATTATAATAAATGTGAAAGCAATTAGGTTCTGTACACTTTCTTTTAACCCCTCCTCCTCCTGCCTGTCTGTCTGTCTGTCTCCTTCAAGGCGACTCGCATGATGATCGGAGCCGGTAACGTCCTGAAGAAGCACGCAGCCGATCACGCTCGCCGCACAGCCGTAACCGACGAGGAAGAACCAGAAGAAGAAGACCAGGGGTTATGCAGCCGCATCTCATTTGAAAGCGCCCACAGTCAGTGCATGGAGAACTGCGGCGTTCTGACACTGGCTGTGGTCTGCCAAGGTAGTGGAATCAAAGAGTCAGAAGCTAATATTGAGTTCACATAAATAGGTTAGAAGTCTGGTGTGGTAATAAAGTATAAAGTCTCTCTATTCTTCAAATGAATGCTTGCATTTGAACTTTTATCTCTCTTTGATCTGTTCAAGTTTTATTCTCTGAGTTTCATTAACGTTTTTCAAGCAACAAGCCATAACTGCAGTGCGGTGACTTCTTTTCACACACTCACTCTTTAATTACTGGATTAAAGCAGTGGTGAAAGAAGTGCTCAGATCATTTACTGAAAAGAGAAAACTGCTGATTTAGCATCGCACTTCTAGAGCACTGTCGGACTCACGATGGACAGAAATCGATGCAGCAGAACCAGATATGTCGTCTTTTTTATTCCACACGTTCTTCTTCTTTGTCAAAACCTGGCAGCTACATTACCCACAATGCAACTCGGCCACTGGCAGTTCAGTCGGAGATGCGGGTGTGTTGTACTAGCAGCGGCTAATGTAGCCTCAGGCTGCTGGCCTCACACCCAGATTTCTTTTTCATTTTCAAACTTTTCAAACTGTCTATAGCCTCACCTGACTCAAGTGACATCACTTGAGGCTATTTATCAGACGCAGCTCCCTCTGGAGACACCAAAGGCTTTTTACACCTTTTTTCACAGTAGTTTTGTAGTAGTTTTTGCAGTAGTTTCAATTCAATTTGGTGCACTTCCCCTTTAAGTAAAAGTAGTCAAATCTTACTTAAGTTACTTTATTCAATGTAGGGTAGTTTAAGGTATAAATGTGTACATTTAAGGTGTAAAATGTGCTTTCCACCACAGGATTGAAGACGCAGTTTCACTATTTCACAACAGTGATGGGCATTGCTACTTTATTTTTATTTTGCTGGCCATTAAAAGTAATCAGGTCTAATCTGCTCTACAGAGTTTAGCTACAGTCTGTACCAAAGGAAACTTATATAACTTATATATAATAATTTCCCTGTGATAATGAGAAACACAGATTTATCAGGATGTAAAATTCTGACGGGGTTATATAATGTTCTCAATGCAGAACAATCTCTTCATATATTAAAGATAAATAGTGGATTCAGACTGTAAACATTAGAGCTTATTTTAATGACACAAAAGGGTTCATGCCTAGTTTTTATACACAGATGCGTTCTCATCGGCATGGAAAAATGATAATGTGCGGTGTTCCCAGTGTTAATTTGTTCCATTTCTGCTGTTTAGGGGGTCTGGGAGAGAACACCTTCTATGTGGACTACAGGACAGAGGACGGATCAGCCAACGCTGGATCGGATTACGAGTACAGCGAAGGCACACTAGTATTCAAACCTGGAGAGACTCGCAGAGAGATTAAGGTGAAAAAACCCCAGTAAAACTAAACTAAGAAGCATTTAAACACTGAGCACTGCACCACAAACCACCGAAAAGACAAGACCTGGTCCCAGACCACTTCATAATGTCAGGTTTGAGTTGAGTTTGACAGTCAGGGGACCACACTATTCAAAGATGAATTCAAGTTTTTGGGAGATGAGGTGAAACTTTAATGATCCCTGTGGGGAAATTGTATAAGTAGCCCATCATATACATAATGAAACAGGAGATCTGTCAGTTCATCCCAAAAGCTCTGAGCTCAAAGTTTTCTTTGTTGAAAGATTGGAAATAGAAGCTGATACACTGAATATTAACGTGCCGGCCTCTGACACTGAATTCAAACACTTCAGCCGGATTTACACACAATAAGTTACCAGCTTCGACTTCGCCGTAACCAAACGTGGTGCAGGAGGACTCAAGTTTTGCTTTATGGAGCTGCATAAACGTGCTGCATGAATGTGTATAACCTGCAGCGTGGCTGTAAATTCCGGAAAGATATCCGAGGAGATCAGAGCGAGTGGAGGGAGGGGCGAGAGGGATGATGAGATAAGTGATGAGAGTCCCAGCAGGAGAGACAGACTGAGGCTGAGGAGGACAGAAAAGTGCTGCGGCTGCTACTACTAGTGCTACTAATTTCTACTGCGGCTACGTTAGCTACTGCTTTACTGTATGAACCAGAAAGGCACAAACCTTTTAGTTGTTCTATCGTGAAGGACAGAAACTTTGGCCAGACAGCTTTTTAATCTTGTGTTACAAGCTGGAAATCTGAGGAGAGCTGAAGTTTTAAACATCTTTACAATTTCTTAAAACTTATGATATAAAATAACGGAAGAAAACCTACTTTTTCCAGCCTGGCTTTTGCATCGTGTGTTTTATGATGTTCAAACAGCTTATGCAACCAGTTTGCCTCCGTATCATTTGTTTTGTTCTATATATTTATTAATTTATTTTAATATATTCAGTTCTGCATTTTACCTTCAAATTGTGTGTTGTTCTTTCCAGTGTTTTACTTTTCATACTTCTACAGCCTCGTTAGCTTACCCCCTTTGGACTTGTTTAACCAGAATAAAAAGGCGTTCATTTGGCGTTTAAATACTTCAAACAAGATGCAGTTAATGTAAATATTTTCAAAGAATAATGAGTAAAGGAATCCTATTACAATTTAGTAATTGATTACTTTTAAATGAAAACAGTAAAGGACAACTTATATTCCCCCCTTATTCAGAGTTTAAAAACCATCTGGTGCTTCAGATGTTTCAGCACGATTGCTGTAAAATATCATTTTGAGTCGAATCTGAAAAGAAGGTACGAAGTTAGATGATCAGTCTTTGATTTCTCTGCACTCTGAACTTGGGATCAAACAACATTGTAAAGGTTTTTTTTTTAACCTGGAATATTATCTTTTGAAAGCGCACTATGCTGTGAGAATTAAAAGCATATAGGGCGAGTTAAAGACGAGGTGAGCTCTCCTCAGATCAAAGTGTGAGAAATGGCTGTCTGAGAGGAGAGTGGTGCAGTAGAAGCCTTTAAATTGGCCAATCTACTGTAAGTGAATGGATGGAGACGCTCTGAGTGCGTGCGTACATTACAAAGGTCAGTGTCATCCATTTCAACAGCATACCAGTGGACTTCGATCGATTACTGTGTCAGAAATGAGCAGCGGGGAAACCAATTAAACTTGAACGTCTCACTCGTCTGGCAGAACTCCACTTTCACTGCTGTATCAGTTCCACTGAGTGACGTTCGCCGCAGTCTTCACAGGCTGCTGATCGGGTTGACAGACCCAATCAAAGGCCAATCAAAGGCCTCGCTGTCAGCACTCTTTGTTGTAACGAGGAGTCGTGATTGTTGCATTCATTCCAGTCACAGAATGAATCTAATCTGCAACACAGTGATGAAATGGAAGTGAAGTCTAAGATTTTAATAGCGCTGCCAGTTATTCAAGTCTAAAAATATTCATGCAAATGTGCATGTGACCTTCGGCATGCAGATTTGTGTGAATGCCTGTTGCACTGATCATCAGACAGATCATCTTCTCAATAGGCGTTTTCAGTTAGTTGGAGGTCTTAACTGTAGCTTTAAAAAAATGGACCAAACCACAGACAAATGGACCGACAGTGAAGTCCAGGCTTTATTTTTTTGAGTAACTCAAGCTTGGCCAACAAGTCTAACTGAATGCCCGAGTGCATGTGATGACAGTCAATTATACAAACTCCCTGCTCTCTAATAGAGAATGATGCAGAGTTACTGGAGTCTGTTGTTTATACAAACAAAGCCTCTTCTGCTGGTTCTCTTTCATTAGTGAATAAGTATTTAAGTCAATAAATAGGAATTCATTATGAAAGCTTTGGTTTGCAGATGTATTGGTCCAGAGCCAGCAGCACCTGATATATCACTCCACAAATATACTTTTTATAAAACCTACAACAGGGTGAATGTTTATATTAATGGATATAGATTCAATGAATCTATAAAATATCAGAAAATAGTGAAAAGATCCTGATGTACTCCAGGGTGACGTCTTCAAACTGCTTGTTTTGTCTGAACAGTCCGAGACTCAAAGATATTCAGAGAAGCACAAAACTAAAAGCAGAGCAAAAAGCAGCAAATCCTCATACGTCAGAAGCTTTATAGTTTCAGCTCATTGTTTATCTGTCCGGCCCACAACTTTACTGTTTTAGTTCACTCTCAGTGCTCTCACAGCATTGTTTTTGGCAGCAGTTTTTAGTGAAAAAGCTGTAAAAAGCCACTGTCCACTACCTGCTCAGCAGCAGACAGCAGACAGACACAGTTAGAGACCAGCTGGTGAACATAGTGGAGCATTTAACAGCTAAAGAGCCAGATATTTCCCTCAGGAGCTGGTGGAGACCAAAAACAGAGCTAACAGAGAGGAAATACTGGCCTTCCATCATCATGTGGGCACACACACGACTCCAGATTAATGATAATGTTGCTCCACATCTGTTGGATGTGTAAATAAGCAACTGTTTTGTAACAAGTTCATCATATCAGCTTAAAAGGTGATGTTATCTTGAAGTTGTGTTCTTAACTTGTTGCCGCTGCCCCCTAGAGGCCAAAACAATTAGTTATCGCGACTTTCATCCTCACATTAGTGAGTTGATTGTTAAAACATTTACCAGGACTTTTTATCATCTTGCAAAAAGGGAATCCCATTTCCCCAGTCGCCCTCTTCATCTCTTCATGTTGCATCGTGGCTGGACTTGAAGTCTGAACACATGGCAGGACGTGGTCTGGATCATTGCATTACAATGCCAACCTAATCTGATTTGGGAGCGCCCACGTGTCAGTTAATCCTCGGTGGAATTATCGGATGATAACAATCTCATATAGACGACTATTGTTGTAACTGGAGCCTCTGTTTATGTGTCTGCTGAGGGAGACGACTGGCTCTCAGCCCGGCCTGCTCTCATTATTCGGCACAGCCATCCAGACACACAAACGCTACGCTCAAGCATCCAGACCAGGATTGATTGATCACTTTAAATTCACAGCACAAAATGAAACTGCAGTTTGTATGGTAATCACACAAGTCTGGGGTCTTTTTTTCTGGCAGCTTGAAAAAGAAGAAAGAAAACATTCAATTTTCAGCTCCTGTAAAATAGAATTCCACCTCCAGAGCTCCGTTTCTTGACTACAAGGATTATGCATAATAAATTGTGTATATTTAATGCATGCGTGCCAAGATTTAAATAATTCAAAATCCAACTCTGACCGAGTCACATCTTCATTTCATCTTTTTATTTGGCTTCCTCACTCACCACCTCTCTCTCTCTGAAGATCATCACACATTTGCTGTAATAATTAACAAAGATGTAGAACATAAGAAGATTTGTGGAGTTTACTCACCAAAAATATCAAGAGTGCGTCTGATGCTGATGCAGGAAATGTTAATAATAAATGGGCTCAAGTGTCATATTTCATATTTAAAACACCTGGTACACATAGACAGAGTAGGACAATTTATACAATGTCTTGGCCACCGGAAATCTCTTAAAATGCACATTAAATTGCAGGTATCCATATAAATTGTACTTGCTACAGCGGCCGCTTGGTGAAAGTTAGGCTAACTCTCACTGATGAAACATATGTAGCCAAACTGACTACAAACAAAATGAATAGCCTAAATGTAAACGCAGCTCCTCTTTTAGCCAGGATGAGCACAATGAGGCGGTCATACATGCCTGAAGATCACGGCCGTCTGTCTCTCTCCAGGTCGGTATAATCGACGACGACATATTCGAAGAGGATGAGCACTTCTTCGTGCGCCTGCTGAATCTGCGCGTTGGCGACGCAGAAGGGATGTTCGAGAGCGATGAAGTGGGTGCCGCCCCCAAAGGCCGCTTGGTTGAGCCCCTGGTTGCCACGGTGACCATCCTGGACGACGACCACGCTGGCATCTTCACGTTCAGCGAGCGCATGGTGCGGGTGAGCGAGAGCGTGGGCACCATGGAGGTGACGGTGGTGCGCAACTCAGGAGCCCGCGGCACCGTCATCCTGCCCTACCACAGCGAGCCCGGCAGCGCCAAGGCCGGGGACGACTACGAGGACGCCCGGGGAGAGCTGGAGTTCACCAACGACCAGACCACGTGAGTCAAACTAAACATTATTGTTTTTTTACACTTAATTTATCCAAAAAAAAACTACTTTCATACATTTTTATACATTAGCATCTTGGAGAATCAGGTTGCAGGTCACAAAGCAGCTGTGTTGGAAGTTGAATGCCTTGCTCAATAGTGTGTTGACCAAAGCATTAAAGCTCCACTAATCATATTTTTAATAATGGATAAGATTACTTTGTGTGATAGTCCTCACTACCCTTTTTCCACCAAGGCAAAGGGGCCGGTTCAGAGTCGGTGTCTAATCTCGAACCAGTTCTATGCTTTTCGACAGCCAAAGAACCGGCTCTCAGCCAGGACAACTGGTTCCAGAACCAAGAACTGCTTACGTCAGGGGCTGAGGGCGGGATTATTGTGACCAACAAGACCAACTAAAACTTACATTCAGCTTAATAAGAATGTTGTGGATTTCTCCTGCCCCCCAGTGGCCAAAAAATCTATTAATGCAGTTTTAATCATTCACTTTCAGAAAATAAAAAAATCAGTTCTGACATGCAAACCATCAACACACCTGCTCCTCTCACCTGTAGGTGTCTGTCTCTGTTGCAGCTTACAGCTTTTGCAGATTTCTATTTCTTACATGAATGGAAATGTTATGGTTGTTTCTGCCAATGATTCTCAGACTGGGAGTCAAGTGTCAGAGAGTAAATAGAGTATTTATGTATTCTGAAAAAATAGATTTCCATCCTACTTAGAATTCTTAGGATCACGTTCAGTCAGACGGTACATGTCTTGTTCCTTTAAAACGAATATTTTGCAGCCCTTTGGCTTCTTGCAGCAGTTAATCAAGTAGACTTTTGGAAATTATATGTTGAGTAATGCCTCTTGGTCGGGTGAAATGCCTGAAAAGATATTGTATGATTTCAAAAATACATTTGCATTTATTTAATTATATTTAATTTATTTATGTATAAGCATTTCTGTAAATGTGCCAGTGTTAGCAAGCTGGCTCATTTTCAGCAACAGCAACACAATAAGCATTCCCAAGATAGAGCACAAGCCATGCAGAACAACAGGAAACAGGAAAACATTAGTGCAATGATACAGAAACAATATCCACTATTCGGTACATGTAGCCATGCAAGCAACATGAAGCAACGAAACACAGCCAAGCAAAACTGATTTTAACCATTTTCTGACACATGCAGACAATAAGACATCAATAAAATACGACAATCATAATGTTGATCTTGATAAAATGCTGAAAAGATGTCAGTAAATAAGACATAAGATAGAAGATCATACCACATTATTATTCAAGTACTAGGAAATACCATCTGGCAATGGGCAAACCACATGGGACAAGTTAGCTGCAGGTTAGCCAGTAACAACAATAATAATGATAAAATGATCAATGTATTTATGTATTATTTAAAAGCGTCCACATGTCTGAATTTTCAGAAGCCAGGCCTTGAGACTTTGTGTGAAAGCATGGCGGGTGGCACAGTTTCTTCTTTGAGTTGGAAAGGTGTTCCACATTAGAGAAGCTGTTACAGAAAAGCCAGACTGGCTGAAGGAGCTGGACCTGTAACGGATTACACAGTCCCGAAGGAAGGAGCAGAGAGAGGTTTCTGCCCTCTTCCTCATTGCTTCTCTCCCATTCTCATTTGGCCTCCCCTCCTCACCATTTATCCTCACCTCTTCTCTCGCCTTTTGTCTCCTCTTCACCTCCTTCAGCTCTGTCTTCCCTTGTTTGTGCCAGCCAGACAACAGTCCTATCCATTATTCATGGAGGGTGACCTGAGGGGAGGCCCAGCACGCTGAACGTTGAAGTTTGTGTGAAGGGCGAGCTTCATTAGCCATGCTAGCTGAATGGCTCTAGGGATGGCAGTGTCTCTCTGTTGGCTGGTCTGTCGGTCGGTCCACCACTAAAATATTTCAACAACTATTACATGTATTGCCATGAAATTGATTCCTAATAAGTTTGGTGATTCCCTGACTTTTCCTCCAGCGCCACCGTAAGTTCACGTTTGTGGTTTTAAGTCAAATGTCTCAGCATCTATTAAAGGTGGGGTGGGCAGTATACAAATGCAGATGCACTTGCGCGTCCCTTCAGATGGTGAAAGCCTGATTCAATGGCAGAAAATCCTGCAAAAAATCCTCCTTTGCCTACAGCGGCGTATAGAACAAAACAACACGTCATCACTTTTGGTCTGAATGAGCTAACACATACAATAGCTCCGTATGTTGTTGAGGTACTGTCTCCCATCTCTGAGGATTTCATAGATGAAGGACACTTTTTATTCTTAAACTCGGTGGCTGTTGTTCATACAGGGCATGAGGTAACACAACAATCAGATGTACCTTCAGTTTTAGCCTGCAAAATGCACATTTCTTAGTTGTTGATTCTGTTTTAGTTTGATAAAGCTAATTTTCTTTTATTGTAAGTATAAAAATCTTCCAGAGCATACTGGAAATATACCAGATGATTAGTTGTGAAATAAATAGGTGAGGGCATCTTTAAGGCCTTTTACATTGGTTTGTTGTTTGTGCAGCACATGTGACAAACTCGAAAGGACTGTTGCTTGTGTGATATTAATTCCAGCAGCTCTAAGCTGATGTGAACTGGCAGGTTCACTGACTGACAGAGACGTGAATTAGGTGAGACAGGGCTGGTGATGGGTGAGTGTGTTTCTGTGATGATGGAAAACTTTTTATAATATTTTTCACAGCCTCAGCACCACTTTGGCTCTGCTCTTAAGGGGGAATTTACTTTAGTTTGTTCCTGCGGTGGTTAATGATGGCCCAGTCTGAATATCTGTCAAAGCCTCAAACCAGATACCTGGAACATTTCTGCTGCTGGATCGACAATGTTGTCATTTTCACCTCATCTACAGCCACGAGCTTCCTCTTTCTGCCTTCTCTGCCACTTCAGCCGTATTCAGCTTCTGCCTGACTACATTCAGTTGCTTAATTACTGACAATGCACCGACAAGCCTCCAGATCCAACTGTGAAAATCGCTGTGACTGCACTTCCACAGTACTTCGTGCTTCTGCAGCCAACTCAGAGTACTTTTACCTCTCTGCCTTTGTGTTGTGAGGAGACTCCCTCCTCTCAGAGCTCAGTGAGCTCTATCAGGAGAGCAGGTTTGGCTCCTCATGACCACAACATGTCATGTAGAATAATAATAGTAAAGACCTCTGCTGGGAACTGGACTTGTTGGCCCACAACTGTCTCCATCCTTCAGTCCATCCCATGCTGGGCTTCCTGTCTCACCGCCCATTTTCTATCCTCCACTACCTCAGCGAGCTTTACAAACACCTACTGTACAGTCATGTGGTTGTGACAGAACTACATAGAGACACAGTATGAGTTTAGGTTCCTCTGTTAGCACATTTAATTGTCCAGCAGTCATCAGAACAAAATGAAGCATGCAACACTTAGATATTTCTTTTTTATTTGTTTATTCTATATCCTTCAATGTGGAAATGTTGATGCCAAAATGGAATGGATCGTAAAAAGATACAGAAAAAAGATCAGAACTTACCTTGTTAATGCCATTTTGTTTAACAGCTGAGCGTCATATGTTGGATTTTAGATTAGACACATGAACCACATTACAATATATTCACCTCTACCCTTCCCTCGTGCAATCACAGGGGCATTTCGTGTGTTTTTTGTAGATGAACCTGGTTTGTAACTTTACTCACAAACTTGTAAATTAACTCATTCATGCTTTGTTGGCTGCAGATTCTCCAAATGGAGAAGGTTTGGTCAGACCAATATGCCAACATGCGCCACCTATAGGAGAAGACAGTAACAGCCGTATCAGCTTCTGACCTCCACATGTAGACATATCATTGACTACCTTTACATGCACACCAATTTTCCACTATTATTCCGAATACTCTGAATTTGATACGGGTCATGTAAACAGCATATTCTGTTTGGATATTCCGAATTAGGCCTTATTCTGAATGTAGCGTTTTCCCATTAAGACGTGTGGGATATGCCAATATTCTTCAGGTTTTAGGAGCATCCTTTGGACATGAAGAAAAGCCCACATTTCTGGCGGGAAGGAGAAACACAGGAGAAGGAGAAACACAGCTAGTCCGTCACCAGTGGAAAACTTTGAGAAAATCCTATTTTGACGCAATGAGGTGAAATCTATTGTACATAATGTACATATTTTGACGTGATAAACGACATGTTAGGGCATCAACCCCTGTCAAACAGCCGGAGTATGCACAGCTGCATGTAAACGGGAACATTAGTGGAATATTCATTTTCATTAGCCATGTAAACAGCTTAGTAGGAATATTGACTTTTTCGGAATAAGGGCAAAAAATTGAATATTTTGTGCATGTAAACGTAGTCAATGTCGCCACCTTCATGCAAACGAATGAATAACTGCTGCAGTTTTACGCCACCTGCAGGCGATAAGTGTTACAGTTGTATTTCTTCTTGTTTTCACTGTGTGGGAGTAAGTGAGGTTTTACATGTACAACCTGTTAGCTAAAACTAAATTGTCATACATAATGATTACTAAATCAAATAATAATAAGTAAAATACTATTGTGTGCCAACACAACATTTAATGGACATTGACATTGATGTAAAACATCAAATTAACACTTTTGAGGAGTTTGTAAATTAAATAGATTTTTTTTGATGGACAAACTTTGTGTCAATACAGTTCATAGCTTCCAGCGGTGTCCTCACTGCTGTAACTCTCCTGCCGTGCTGTTTTATTATCGTTCTATCTGCTTATATTCACCTCATCTAATCGTCTCCCTCCTTCGCTTCCTGGCATTTTCACGCCACATTGCTCCTCAGTCAGTGTGACTGGCCATTGATTGCATCTGTCCATCTCTCTCTCTTTTCCATCTTCTTTCATTTGTTCGCTTTCTATCTATCACATCTTTACTTCACTGCTGTTCGGTTCTGCTCCTTCTTTTATGTACGCACCCTTTTCTTCTTCATACGTCCCTCCCTTGTTCTTTCTAGCAGTAGCCTACTTCTTCAATCCTGTTTTTTTTCTGCTCCGTTTTCTATCCTTCCTTCACTTCCTCTTCCCTCCTCTCCACACCTTTCCCTCCCTCTATCGTTCTCTTTCTCTCTCTCTATCCATCTCTCCCTCTCTGTCTGATGTCTGTGTAGATTTTCCTCCGCTCTCGGTGAGCTGGTTTCCATAGTGACATTTCAGTCCGGCAGTCCTCAGAGACACTAACAGGTCTTGTCATCATCACTTCCTCTCCTCTAATAATAAAAGCCTGTCTGACTCACTTTTTCTTTTCTTTTAATACTTTGTCGTTCCTTTTCTCCTCAGTGTGAGTGCCGTCGCCCTCACGAACTTTAATTTATCCAGTGGAAAGTTTCTGAGAATGCAGCCTCTTTTTGAAGATCCTGCACACATACAGCATGCAGTACATACCACTGTCAAATCATTATCAATATATTTATCAAAGGATATTGTGCAGCATTACTAAGGTCCAAGACTGAGCAAATACTAGAGTATTTTCAATATATTAGAGATACATACAATTTTCATCTTGTGAAGGGGAAAGACCTTTCTCTCATTTACCGTTTATTTCTGTCTGAATCTCTTACTTTCTTCCTCTGCTCCCACATTTGACTGACTTATTGATCCCGCTTCCTCTCATCTCTGCATCCTGCTTCCTTCTGCTCTGATTTACACAGCAGCTGGTCCTGATCAGAGACGACAGGAGGGAGACCACCGTGTGGCCAGCTTTATACTGTGTGTGTGCGTGTTAATGTGTGTTCATGGACCTTGAGGTTTGCAGGACCAGCACGTCGATAACAAGGACGACATGTGGTGAAGGCCCTGCGAGCGCTACATTACCTATTGATGAAATGCTTGAGTTTATTTGTGTGTCTATGCCTGACAGCGTGCGTGTGTGTGTGTGTGTGTGTGTGTGTGTGAGTGAGTGAGTGTGTGTGTGTGTGTGTGTGTGTGTGTAGGTATGCTCCCCTAAACATGAGATTGTGTGTTTATTCACAGAAGTACAAAATACGACTAAGTTTCTCAAAATGATTTTGTTTCTGTCTCTTTCTGTGTGTGTGTGTGTGTGTGTGTGTGTGTGTGTGTGTGTGTGTGTGTGTGTGTGTGTGTGTGCGCGTGCAGTCAGACTTTCCAGGTGAGGATAATTGATGATGAAGAATATGAAAAACATGAGAACTTCTTCATTGTGTTGGAGGAGCCACGCTGGCTTAAGAGAGGAATCTCAGGTACGTTTATATGCAGTCTTTTTTTTCGATGTGATTCTTTTATTTTACCTCAAAGGGAAACTTGTCTGCACTGTTGATCGACCTTCATTACAAGACAGCATGCACCGGGCCGGGTACTGAACCACAACGCTTGTTTCGTACTGACCAAACTGCATCTGCAGCAGTATCAATGTACTGAAAACTGGCATTGAATTTCTCGATTAGAAAGTTCCTGATTTCATTCACAACTTTGACAGTTTTAGGTCACGTTCACAAAAATATGATGCTTTTAGTTCTTTTCTGGTTCATGTTCACATTGATTTACTACAAACAAACCAAGAGGAGTAAATCACCTGGACCAGGTGAGGCGGGAGAGTTGCAGGGGGCCCCGGAGGGAGAGACGTGAGGCTGCGAGGTGAAAGGGACGGGTGCATGCTGCTGTTTTTAGTTCGGTATTGTAGATTGACCGATTTGCCCGCTTATCAACACTGTCAGCCGTTGGAGCTGCAGCAGCTGGAACACACTGCTCATGGAAGCAATTAAGGGAAGCAGCATCAGATTTCAGCAATTTGCTCAAAATTCAAACTCCTTCTCTGAGTCGTAACTCAGTCAAACACAAAGGGAGGATATAATTCAAGTTGCATCGCAAAAAAAAATGTCCGTAAATCTGCTTAGAAATCATAGTAAGACTATTTAATTTAGGCAAAGTCCTTGTACATTTAACATTTGAGAACTTTGGCTTCTTTACAAAAACATGTTTATATTTGTCAGAACAAAAGAAATCTACATTTTTCAGTACTGATAACCAAAATCAGCACCAGTTTCGTGGAGGGTTTTGTTGGGTTAGTCACTCTGCTTCACATGTAGTATAAAATACAAATAGGAATGATGCTGTTGAACATAATAATAATAAATTCATCCCAGTAATCCAAACTACTGTATATGTGTGTGCTGTTTTTGGTTTGTGTGTTCTGCCTGTTTTCCTTCCTTCTGTCTTTTGTTCTGTTTGTTTCGTTTTCTAGCTGCTTCAGTGACCCACTTTACCCACAGGGATCAATAAAGTTCTGTCTTATCTCAGACACACACACACACACACACACACACAACTACACACACTTTGTAATGTGGAGAGACAGAAAGACACAGAGAGAGTATTTATTTGGATTTCAGTAGATTTTCTTAGATGTCAGAGAGCTCAACAAGCGTTCGCGCAGTGTGTTATTAACTTAGAGATTACAACAACACTAGCAGCTGATAGATGATAGATGGATACGAGAAGAGGTTTATGTTAATGGTGAATATAAAAACAGGGAGATCAGAACAGAAAAGTGATGACTTGTTTGTTTGTGTGGCTGTGAGGATTTGTGAGTTTGTGTATGCACTTTCATCAGAACGCAGAGTGGAGTTTGATGCATTTTGAGATGTTTTATTAGGATGAGGAGCCTTTGATTCCATTGTTGCTGTCTGTGGCTGAATGTGTGCTGAATTACTTACTCTTGTTTTCTGTCCTCTTTACAGCTCTGCTGCTCAACCAAGGTAAGACCATCTGATTCTTCTGATAATCAATTAATTGTTTATTATATAGAATGTCCGTTACAATTTGATGTCTTCAGATGTCTTGTTTTGTCCGACCAACAGTCCAAAACCCAAATATATTTAGTTTAAAATGATATAAAACAGAGAGTTAAATACCTGTAACTATCCAGGGAAAGTTTACTTACTCAATCATAATTTCATTTTTCTTAGCCTGGGTTTTGTTTACATATTTTTGGGACATGATTCCTATGAGTAGTTATGACAATGTACACACTAATTTAATAGCTGAGTTCTGGGAACTCATTGACGTCGTTAAAAAGAAGTCTGACGGGGCTCCTCTGCAGGAGCTGATGTGTAGCTCCGAGGGTCACCGGTTCAACATTATTGATAATGGCGGCAGGAAGTGCACTCAAAGACCAGTGGTGAAAGATAAATGTTAAAAAGCTGCATTCATTTGAAATTTCCTGGTTGAGAGCATACCATTAAGGCTGAGTCCGTACCGCAGCGGCCTGGGTTTGATTCCTGTCTCCCTCCTTGCCTGTCTCTCTCTTCAGCTGTCACTATGGAATAAAGGCACAATACCCAAAAAATAATCTTTGAAATTTCCTGTGTAGGAAATGTAGCAAAGTTTGAATATAAAAATGTAATTTGTTTCCATTTGCAGTCCATTTGAACCACAGTTTCTTTCAGCTGCAGTCGTTTTTCCTGCAGCCGCTCAGGTTTCCTGCTCAGTGAGGACTTTGTTTACTCTGTGCCACACTGTAACGGCCTGGCTCACATTTCTGGCATCTCTTTCAGCCGCCTTGCTTGGGGCAGCGATGGGTGTTTGTCTGTTTACATTTGGATCACAGCTGAACTGGCCTCTGTGAATCTCAGTGCGGCACAGTAAAACAGATTGGAAATAAATGCTTAAATGAGTCGGCGCTGCACACTCGGGGCTTGTTTTGTGTGCCGTCACTGTGTGCTGATGCAGATAGATCACTGTGTTTGTGGCCTTTCTTAGACAACCAAATGGAGTCTGCAATGTGTTGTATCATATATATCCTTCTACACTTTAATATTACATTGCTTTTTGTGGATATATGTGTGTGGGTGACAAAAGAGAGCAAATGGGATCAATTTAAAACTTTTTGATTTGTTTATATGGAAATGTTCTTGGATTTAATGCAAAACAGAGAGAGCAGAAGAAAGAATGTCTGTATAGAGTTTTGAGATAGTGCAGCCGTATGATCGACTGGGAAAGAATTGATTGCAAATACATGTCAAATCTAAATCAAGTCATCCTGCAAATGAGAAGAGCACCTCCTCCATGCTAACTGACAACCCACTGATTTGAGTTCAAGTTAGCTTTGAGCAGGAAGTCCTCTGAGCTAGTGACGAATCAATCAGTTAGAAATTAAAAACTAAATTTCCTCCAAACAGCAGCAGCTGTATGCAAATGACGCTTTTTCCTTGCCTTAGTGCCCAGTAAAGAATTTGTATTAATTTATTTCCACAGTGTGCACAGATCATTGACATCACATGGTTTTTGTCTGATAGTCTTTGAAACTTTGCAAAATTCAAAATACCTCTTGCTGCCACTTGGAGCCACCAGAATGCAAAGCAACTGAGCAGCTTTAACCTCAAATGACTGACGATTAGAGCAGAATTCAGAGGCCAAGAGATGGAGTGGGAAGCCCTGCAGTAGCCCTCGTTCGATCTCTGGTGAAAGCTGAAACGTGTTCTCAGACGAAGCACCTCGAAGTGAAGTGAAGCCATGTTTTGAGTACATGTGTCTGAGTATGTGTGTTTATGACAGCTTTAAGTAGTGTCAGTGAATACTGCAGGGACGGCTGCCATATGCTGCTTTACTACACACACACACACACACACACACACACACACACACACACTTTATTTGCCTACTCTCACACTCCTGAGCAGAAGGGATGAATGAGAAAAGGCCACTTACAGCAGACAAGAAACATACTCGTTGTTAATCCCCTCTTCTTGCAAGTTGCTGGTTTCTCTCTCTCTCTCTCTCTCAAGTACTGTGTGGACGCTTGGAATGAAGGTTCAGGGTTAAGCTTTGTGAAAAGTTATAGTAGCGTCACAACACCTGTCTTTATATCGTTCAAACCAGCTGAATAGACCTCATTTCTAGCAGGACAAATTCTTTATTCAGTTTTTCTTGTAGTTTTTGCCTTCATTGGATGACAGACTGATCCAGCAGGAGGCCCCACACAACAAATGACTACAACAAATATGAAATATGAAAATCGTTTCAGTGTTTAAGTCATTCATTTTGTCAGCAAAACTGACAAACACTCTCTGGCTCCTGCTTTGCTCTGCTTTATGTCTTTGTGAACTGAATATTTTTGGAATCAGGGCTGTTTGTCGGATAGATACAGCAAGTCATTATTCTTTTTAAATTGGTTCATCTTTTATTCATTTTACAGACTAAATCAATTAATAAAAGGCTCCTTTTCACTGTGTGATGTTGGGCCGTTCTAGACAAAGTTGACAATGGTAAGAAAGTGTGAAACCTTTGGTTGGTCCTACATGGAACTGCAAAACACATAGACCTAACCCTAACCCACCGGAGACAGAGACAACCAGAGACAGGCTGCCCTCACGGTGTCAGAAATGTGACTGCTGTCATGAAAACATCAGAAAACAACGTGAAATGATGCAGAACACACTGGCAAGCTAGCGTAACGCTACTGCTAATGAACTTGCAAGATTGTCACCGCATTAAATGAGCTGATGGGAAAGTTAGTTTAATTATTATTATTTTGGACAATCTATTATTGATAGAGGTACAACTTGGAAATATCTGTGACGTTTTAGTTTCAGTCCACACTCACTGTCGGTGTTTCCTCCCCCTGCTCTCCCTCCCTTCTTCCCACAGAGGAGGGGCAGATGAGTGCCGAGGAGGAGGAGGCCCGGAGGATAGCTGAGATGGGGAAGCCCATCCTGGGAGAGCACAGCCGCTTGGAGGTGGTCATCGAGGAGTCGTATGAGTTCAAGGTGCACCATTCAGCTCTTTTCTTTTCCCTGTGTAGTGTCCTCTGGAGGGCCCTCTTTGTGTTCTGTGCAGCTGCTCCGAGCGCAGAGTGCAGGTCGTCCGTGGCTGCCAATGAATGTGTTGATGACTTGTGGTAGCCCAAAGCAGCTTTAAGGTTTATTACTCAACCAGATCATTTTATTGTGATTAAAAATAATGGAAAGAAAAGAACTAGCAAAGACGGCTACACGTAAGATACAACTGTCATTTTATGAAGCAGCAGTCTAAGGCTGCATTCAGACCAAATCAGGCGTTGCGCCGATTAGCGCAGGGTTGTGCGGCGGTGTATAAGCCAAGTGACTACACTGCGGGCAAAGACATCTGACTTTATATGTACAGTATGTAAAAAACAATTCTCTCCTAAAGTCAAAAACCAGAGCAGGATTGTGGTCCTGCACTGTTTGGGGTACTACTGATTTTATGGGCACAACTGAACGGCGCTTTTCTGAACACGTTGTGTAATCCAGCTTTACAGTCTTTCTAACACTAGTGAACCCGGGTCCTAACCCTCTCAGCGAGCAGGTCTAAGATGGGTCTGAATTATTGAAAAGGCACGCGTTGCCCTCGATACAGCAGCTAGCTCGAGGCATGCACAGGCCGCTGCTACGTCTGCCTCTCCACTGCGTTCCCCTCGGAGGAAGCGGACTGCGAGCAATCCACATATTTGCAATGTTCATTGTGCTCAGGTGTATTTTAAGCAAATAAAAGCAGCTGCCACCACCACATAAGCAGGTACCCACTTCCGGCCACTGCAAGCATTAAGATTAGTTTACAGGCATAGCAATAAGTCTCAATTCACAAAAGGTCCAACACACAGAAGGATGTTATATTACTAATCCATCTGTTTTAATTGCTCTAGAAAATTCAAACGCTGGGTTCTTAATTAAGGAAATGTTCCAGTTCCCATAAGTACAGAGGGAAGTATTGTATTGTTTTACGCCTCTGAGTCTGTGTGAAAAATGCACAGAATAAATTATTTAAAACTCCTTCTGTCGTCAGCTCTCATGTATGTAAATGAAGCAGTGGGCGTTTCACAGGTTTCAAAAGCCCAGAAATCAGGAAATCCACTCAAACAAACAGTAAATATTTCCAGGGTCTCATTTTTCTTGTTGTGTGCGTTTGTCAGGAAACCTCGGCCCTCATAAGCCGTCCTGTGCTCTTCTACACTTTCCCTAAATAGTATCCAAAGTATTGCAAAACATATTTGATAATGGAAAAGTTCAACTCAACAGAGAAAGCAAACGAATCAAACATCCGCCTCATTTTCAGCTGATTAAAAACAAAGTACGAATAATTCCAGAGCGGGAGAGAGCACAAAAGGAGTGAGCACGAACGACATTAACAAGTTGTTCCATCATCACTCAAAACACAGTCCACTAAAGTTCAATATCCTCATCCTGTATCTGATTACGAAGTCAAATGACCCCTTGTGGACGTATAATTGGCCTCTTGAGAACCGACGCTGAGAATAATGCAATTTGGTGTGATTGGCATTTATATTTAGTACACAGGAGATCAATGAGAGTGGACTGAGAAGTTTAAATGAATAGGGGAGCATTGATGTGCCTGTTAGTGTGTGTGTGTGTGTGTGTCTAAGGTAGGTAGGTTACTGCTCATATTTGTATTTTGTTGTTAAACTTGCTGAGGCGTGTTTCACAGCAAGAAATGACAGTAATATTAATTCCAGATATAAAGTGCTGGATAAAAGCAAACCAGAGATGGATTTTGGATTTTGTAACCTCTGAAGAGCCAGGCTAGCCGTTTCCCCCTGTTTCCAGTCTTTATGCTAAGCTAAGCTAAGCTAGCTGGCTGCTGGCTGTAGCTTCATATTTAATGTACAGATACAAGAGTGGTATCGATCCTCCTCCAAGTGTATTTTCCCAAAAGGTCAAAATCAAAGCAACAGAGGCCGAGATATTTGCCATAATGCAACTCAACAGCAGCTTTCATGAGACCCTTCACACCAATTCTCCAAGCCAAAGTCTATTTTCTTTTAGTCCTCCTGAAGTAGCAGCACTTTTCAAAACAAAGTTACAAAGTGCTTTATGTGGTTGAACCAGGGTTAAAACAGTTCAGGAGGCAATAAGCCAAATAGTAGTGCCTTTAAACTTCAACCTCAGATCTTTAACTTAAAAAAGATGGAAGTGCCTGATTCCTCCGAGTAAAACCAGACTAACGGTGTTTCAGAGATGTCGTGTGGCGGACAGATGCAGCCCACTCTGCGGCCCCGCCCACCACAGCTAACAAGCTCACCTGAGCCACTCTGTCACCTGTCCCCTCGGCTGTAATTGGTCGCTAATGAAGTGTGTTGTGCTTGTGATTGGCAGAGCACCGTTGACAAGCTCATTAAGAAGACCAACTTGGCGCTGGTGATCGGCACACACTCCTGGAGGGAACAGTTTGTGGAGGCGGTCACTGTCAGCGCAGGTGAGCTCTGTGTGTGTGTGTGTGTGTAAGTAGACCTATTACTGGAGTGAACAAACAAGCTGTCACGAGGAGACGCTCGCACCCTTTAATGACACATCCGGCCGCTCTTATCACCTGCTGTAAGTGTGATTAAAGTTTATCACTCAGTATCTCCATCATGCTGTAAACCAGCACCTCAAGTTCCCTAACGTGCTTTAAATAGTCACTTAAGAAATGGCATGGATTTGTTTTATTCTGATGTTATGAATTGTTTTGAAAAAGCAGATGTAACGCCTGTTTTTTAGATTCATCCAAATGTTTAAGGAAGTCTCTACTTCCTGTTGTAATTAGAGATATTGGCCTCGTTGGCCATGAATAAAATCAGCCTGTTAACATTAACAACTTGCCGACTGAACTTAAAATCTTTGGTTAATTTTCAAAACATCAGAGCGAGTTTCTGCTTGTATCTGGGGATTTTCTATTTACAACTGTTTACATACATTTCACCACCATCACCTTCATTGCACCATCAGTCTGATGCAGACTGCAGCCAAGAGTTCATTAAACCTTTCTCGCAGTGTGACATATAATTCACTTTTAAGACTGTTGTTGTCGCAGTATATACTGTAGCTTCCACTAATTTATGTGGGAGTTGTTTAGCATCACTTACTACTGCCCACCTGATGTCTAGACCAGTATTGAACCAGGTCTCTGCAGTCTCTTGGTAGTACACACAGAAAGTCAGCTCTCCCAATTCAAATGCTAAATATTTGCCAGCCTGATCATTTTTAAACAGGTGAAGAAATAGAAATCTTTTTAAAGACGTGAACATGCCCCCCTCACTTTGATAGTTTCAGGTTGGTTTTGTTAATAAAATCTCTGAGTATTCTTCTTACTGTCCGGCCACGAGAGAAGCTCTGCGCTGATTACAACAATATATTGATTCACTCTCCTTCAGTTATCACTGTGCACTCAAAGCAATGAGCTTAAGGTGCAGCAGCTACGGCTATGCATTTTGCCCCGAGTCTTGCCTCTCAGGCAACATAAAGGCTGCCCTAACTTATTAGGGCTGCAGTCTGTACCTTCAGACAATGCTCAGGGGCCAAGTTTGCTTTCAGGTAATATTTTTATTTACAGTTAATATTGTGCTAAAAAGATGCTAGAACTGAACATCAGTCAAAGACAAAACAGTAAAGCACAGTGTTTACTTCTGAATCCAAACCTACGCTCCTGAATGTATAACTGTGTAATAACAACCACAGACTGTGACTCGCTAAAGGCCAACAAACCACCTGCACTGAGCGGAACTTGGTGTATACTTGTCCTTTGAATCCATAAAGCTCATTAAGAGCAGGCGTAAAAGACTTCGACCTTTGACCTGCCTTTGAGTTACTCTACACAGTATGTCTTGACTCTATCTGCTCTACCTATGTAGCGTAAACAAAACAACTTTGGGATCTCGTTATGTCACAAAATGAGTAGTCCAG
Organism: Maccullochella peelii; assembly: GCA_002120245.1. Lineage (NCBI taxonomy): Eukaryota > Metazoa > Chordata > Actinopteri > Centrarchiformes > Percichthyidae > Maccullochella > Maccullochella peelii. Next base: position 60,173 of record LKNJ01001456.1, read on the forward strand.
AATAATGTTTTCACACATGAACGGGTCACAACGAACCAGTGTTCTTATTCAACCATGAATAGTCGGTGGGAGTCAGATTTGTGATTCAAGGCCTCCATCTAGTGGAAGTGACAGCTCACTACAGCCAGAAATTATTCCACTCCTGGTTTGGACTTAAAAGTCTGTATATTTCATCTGCATATAACCCCCTGAAAATGAAATGCTGTATTTTAATATCAACGTGTTCCTTTTAGTGTAATGTAACCTGTCAATCTTGCCCCAGCTGTGTCAGTGTGCACATGTTTTAAATTTGTTGAGGCCGTTCTGACTTTTAAGCTACACTGACTTGTAGTAAGGTTTTTATTATGTTTCAATTTCTTTTATTTACCTTTTATATATTTAATTTACTTACTTTTTACACATTGTAATTTTCACTTTTAGAAGTTGTTTATATCTTTTCAAAAATGCTGATTGTCTGTATGTTCAGAATTTTAAATAAAAAAAAAAAAGATAAATATATAAGGCTGTTCTGACTCTAATCTCTTCTGTGATGTCGTCTAATAAAAGTTCCTCCTGTTGTTCTCCCCTCAGGTGACGGCGATGATGATGAGGAGGGTCGTGAGGAGCGTCTCCCATCTTGTTACGACTACGTCATGCACTTCCTCACCGTCTTCTGGAAGGTCCTGTTCGCCTGCGTCCCGCCCACAGAGTACTGGAACGGCTGGGCCTGCTTCTTAGTCTCCATCAGCGTCATCGGCTTTCTCACCGCCATCATCGGAGATCTGGCGTCACACTTCGGCTGCACCGTGGGTCTCCGGGACACTGTGACCGCTGTGGTGTTTGTGGCATTGGGAACTTCTATTCCAGGTGAGTGAATATCCTCTTTCACCGTGTGAGAGCAGGGAAGTGTAGAAGGTGACGTCCTGATAATCATAAATCATAAATCACACCGCAAATACGACATCACAATTTGTGATTCAAGATGAAAAGAAAGCTAGGAAGAAGACTGGGCATATCCAGTGGAGGACAACACTCCACTGACCCTGGCATACTGAGCCTGGGACCTGTTTGTCAAGAAATTCACAATCATTTAAATAAGATTTAAATTTACATTTACATGAGAAAGACATTGGAAGGGTGTGAGTGTGATATCCTCAAAGCCTCCACCTGCCCGGCTAGCAAACTGCAGTGGATCTGCTTTGGCCTTCCACGTGCCACAGTGTCTCTTTAACCGGTTTCTCAAAGCTTTTCATCGCCAAGAGAGAAAGTGAGAACAGCTGGTCTGAGGTCATTCCGGACTTTGGGGTTCTCATTTTCTGCTGCAGCGACAATGATAACACGGTTCCATGTTTTAGGAACTCTTTGTAGTTGAAGAGACTGATTAAAAGTGAGAAAGAGAAAAATATCACTTAACTGTGTACTACTTACCTACCTTCTGTTTAACAACCTTTGTAAGTCTGTTCATTAGAAGTAACACCATGCAGGGATACTATGTTGCTTATTTTGTAGTAGAAGTTTGGGCGTCTCAATTCCTAATTTTAGCATAAACAGTTTTATCTCTCCTCCTAAAAGAGTTCTTTTCCCCTGAGCAAGCTTTTCAATTTCCTGCAGACCCAGGACTTGTTATTTGGGTTTGTTCCTCATAATGCAACAGGTCTGTAGTAACCTAACTGCAAGAATGTCAGTGTGACATTTGACCACTTTTTTGTAGTATTAAAACATTTGGGCAGAAAAGCAGCAACAAGTGCGTTTCAGTGTGGATTTTTTCCAATTTATAGTTTATAGCTGCGAGCATGGACGTATTAAGAGACAACTTCTGGGCACAGACATGTAAAAGGGCCCCCACCCCTCCTTTATAGAAGCACATGTTCTGAGTCTTTGGGTTTTGGACTGTTGGTCGGACAAAAGAAGCAGTTTGAAGACGTCACTTTAGGCTCTGGGAAATTGTGATGAGCATTTTTCACAATGTTTTGTCATTTTATAGACTAAACGATCAATTAATCGTGAAAATAATCGGCAGATTAATCGATAATGAAAGTAATAATAAAGAGACACGTGCATGATTTACTGTCTCCACCTCTTTCTCTCATCCCAGACACCTTTGCTAGCAAAGTGGCTGCCATGCAGGACCAGCACGCAGATGCATCCGTTGGTAACGTCACCGGTAGCAACGCTGTCAACGTGTTCCTGGGGATCGGCGTGGCGTGGTCGGTGGCCGCCATCTACTGGAGAATCAAAGGGAAGGAGTTCAAGGTGGACCCGGGGTCGCTGGCCTTCTCCGTCACACTCTTCACCATCTTCGCTTTTGTCTGCATGGGCGTGCTCCTGTTCAGACGCCGGCCCTCCATCGGCGGAGAGCTTGGCGGCCCGAGGATGGCCCGCCTCCTGACCAGCCTGCTGTTCCTGGGCCTGTGGTTCCTCTACATCCTCTTCTCCAGCCTGGAGGCCTACTGCCACATCAACGGCTTTTAAAAAAGGAGATGGAGAAAGTTCTGGAAGAATATTGCACAGCAACACACATATACTTTGACACTCAGTCCATACAGACCACATGAAACAAGCATACGATTCATCTGTTTAACTGGGCTCACTGTAGCCTGGAGGTGCCCTGGTCTCTGGTGCAGGGATACTAAAATAATTCAGATTCATGTTCACACACACACACACGCACACACACATTATATGTACGCATGTGTAAACAGATCACAACAAACACGCATGCACGGTTACAGGCGTGATGAAGGGTGAGAGGAATTGTTTGTGAGGGGCAAAGTGTGAATACAGAAGGTTACTGCAGAGAGAAGATATGAAAGAAAGTGATTTGGGAAGTTGACATTTCAGGTCAAGGTTCATGTGGCATGGCAAGTGTATTTTAAAGCCAGGTGGGTTTAGGTTAGATTGGAGGAGCTGTCCTGTAGGATCAGACCACTGATGGAACAGAAACCTGTGCACACCGGACAAAGTTTACCATTGTATTGAAGGAACAACACCTTTGTTTGTCCCTCTCCTCTGTACTTTACTGGTACAGCTTCACGTTTCTTCACTGGGGAGCTGGAGCACTGTGTGGAAAAAAAAGGAGTGCAATGTTTACAATAACAATAAGATTAAGTTTGTTTACTACAGGAGGTTCTTATAAAGTGGGGATGCTTGTCTAATACACTGTATAGATGAAGGCGGTTCTCCACACGCACTGTAAATAGTAAAAACCAGTGTACATAGAGTAGTTGTGTTTTCAGTAGGCAGACAGTAGTGATGCCTACCACTGACAAAGTTAGAGAGGGTGGAAAAAAAATGATCCCCCAGAATGCATAGCTACTATTCTGTATTGAAAGTCGAATTACAGCAAAAATTAAAAGAACAACAACAGTCAGAAAAGCTTCAGTGTTTTCAAAACTCATGCACAGACTGGAACGCCACAGATCCCAAACATTAGAAGAGTGGGACTGATGGTGGACGTACTAAATAAATAGTCTTAGCTAACCAAACGAATGAAAGATAAGCTGGTGAAATAATCATGTAAAAGTGGATAAACGTTTTTAAAGAGCCATACCTCCCCAGCATCCTCTCTGACAGAGGGTTTGTACATCTACCTGAAGGATTATTGTTTGCATGTGTAGCCGGATACGGAGCATCTTCACATAAGTCACATGCAGTATATGCTATGTAAAAGGGAAATCCACCTGTAAATGACATCCCTGCATTGATGTGTGTGCTCAGTGAACAGAAACTACCAGCCAGGAAGGAGGAGAGATGTTTGGTCTGAGAGGAACAAAAAAGGACATTCTCCTCCTCAGAAGGACCAAATATGTGCTCACACACACCCTCGCTGTGTGGAGCGTCATCAAAACACACGTGGAAACTCTGAGTGTCATCGTGGGTAGCGACAGACTAATCCATTACTGTGGCATGTATCCTGACAGACTAATCCTTTACCGTTAGTGACAGCAGCATGGTCCGACAAACATGCATGGATGGTCGAACAAGACATAACAGTATTAGTTTACTTTCACGAGTGAAGCCTCTAACGCCAGTAATTTACGATTAAGTCGTTTAAAAAAACCAGATTCCAATCATCAACATTCAGTCTGCAGCGTATTGATTAGGACACAAGCTCCTAATCTACTCTTTAATTAGGATGCAGGATGCTAGTCTACACCACACTGATGCTTCAAGATAGCACCCATACAATGCCTTAAGGAAAACTCTAGTATTCAAGCTTTCAGCTGTACAAACTGTCCAGGCTGCACTTTATTTGATGTAACTAAAACATACAGTGTTTTTCTTCTTTAGTCGGCAAACTGTTAGTGTGCAGTACATGAAGGGACACTGGAGGAAAACTATGAACTATAAGTACCAGACATGCTATGAGGTCTGCACATTGTTTAAAAGAACTAACTAAGGTCTATCATCTAATGTTCTCCAGACTTTGTTTACAGTCTTTGCAGACAGCTGACAGGACCACGGAAAATCTGTACAAAGCAGCAGTGTCATTATAGGTTTAAATCAAAGCCTCGGTACCATAGCATAGGCTGTTTTCCGTGGAAAACACATTAGAAAACATTGCCCTTCAAGGCATGTATGTGTTGCTCAGTATTGCATGGCAGAGTTAGAACATACAGTTAAATATTCACAAGCTACTGAAACTACTGGCTGCTAAATAGACAGTAAAAATCAGCCAGACCGCACAACATAGAGAGCTGCAAACTATACGCAGACATCCTCTGATTTGCTGTGACATTTACACGCCGACATTTCAGGTTTAACACTTTCAACACTCAGATGCATGAAGCTGAAAAGTCAGTGCATGGAAACATGTCATAGCAAATGTAGCGAGCAGTGTGCAACAGGATAGTGTGACAATAAAGTCGTTAGTCGTATTAGCTTAGACTAGAAGCATCCTTTTCTACATGAGGAAGAGTTGATTTATCATGTCGACACGTCACAGTCAGCGTTATTATTCCTGAAATATTCACTGCCTATTGTCAGTCACATTAAATATATCTCTGTGAGGACTGTACTTGTTTCACCCACAAATGATAAGTGCTATACAAGTGGAATTTGTCCTTACACGCGATAATATCAGAAAGATTCGATCAGTTTACCCTTAACTAACTATACTTTGTAAACTTTCTAAAACCAATTTTGTATCTTTTCCTTGCAGATATAGCCGAGGTAGATTTTTTTGTACTTCTAAACAATGTTTAGAATAGTATCAGTATATACAGTTGGTAGTGTAGATGACATTGTTACTGAATTTAGTGGATTAGATTTTGATAAGCTCCCATTTGAACTGCTCAAACATTGTCGTAATAACCAAACATAAGCCCCATCTAACGTACTGTGTCTATGTTCCTTATGTATATTTCTTCTCATAAGATGATTTATTTAGATATTTATTTATTTACAAGATTATTTATCTATGGAAAAGCTGTGCCGCAGGTCCTTTAGGCAAGCAGTTTGGGGTTTAGTTCAGGGAGTGTGGTTTTAATGTGCAATACAGAAAGAAAATTAACACATCTTATTTCGTTGGTAGCTTTGACGAGAGGTCGGTTCACATCTTTTTCTGCTCCAGTGTTTGTTGTAACCCTCCGGCAACGTACATTTCTTCATTCAGTTCTCTTGAAGGAGGTTTTTGAGTGTAAGTAGCATGTTTACATGAAGAAACAGTGTGGAACATTGCCAGTATAATTGTCAGTCTCGGGTCGTCGTAAGCTAAAGAAGGACTTTTTGTAGATGTTAATGGTGGCCGTGAGGCAGGTCAGTGGTGCGTGAGGTTGGAGCTTAACTGTAGTCTACTCACTAAACCACCAGGTGGGACCAAGATTACACATCACACAAACACACAGATTTACTGAACCCTTGTGTAATCTATGATCAGCACCAGCGGGCACAGGATGGATCAGCTCTGGTTATGTACCCCGCGTTGTCCCAGCAGATGTGGCCCAGGTGTGGCTCAGCACCCGAAAACAGAACTGTCTACAATGCCCGGACAATGTTCCATGTTTCCATGAACTTCTGTACTAACTGTCTGGCCTTTGCTGTTCTGTAGCTAGATGTGATGCCTCCCCATCCAGCCTCTCCTCCTCACCCACCCCTCCCCAGTGTGTGTCTGTGTTTGCTTCCCCTCCGTGTTCCTCCGCAGATGCATGATGAGCCCCCGTACTGTACTGTGTGTTAGCAGCATGGTCTACTGTGATGGACGTCTATCGGCATATTTTATCGGGATGATTCCTCACAGTTTCGAATCCCAAACAACAAGACGGCTCTTTGTGAAATAAAATGAGCAAGTGGCACACACACACACACACACACACACACACACCCACACACAACCACATCTCCATACAGACATACTGAAGAAACACACACACACACACACACACACACACACAGACAGCATTTATGCATTCAGTGTCTACTGCTTTTTTGTTTTGTTACCTTTTTGAAGCTGTGAAAAGAGAGCGTGCTCTGTTGTGTCAAGTCCACAATGAGCAACATCCCAGGTCATCTTTTTGTTTGTTGGTGTATGATATTTCTGTGTCTGTGTAAGTGTTCCCCCTCTTCTTCTTCTGCTTCTTCTTCCTCTTCTCTTCTTCTCCCACCTGCCCCCTCCCAGGTCTTGCTCTTCAATGTGTCTCTCTGTGAAGTTTTTTCCTGTGATGATGAAAATTTCTCTCTCTGCCTGAACCTTTGTAGAGAAATAATGACTGAGTTACTACAATATCTTGTGATAGACATATACATTTATTCAATACTGTAATAAATTATTAACTGAAGATGATATTTAAGTTTTTTTATGAAATGCGGAAAAAGATTCCTAGAAAAAAATGGCAACTTGTTTTTGAGAAAACGGCATGAGGTGTAATGTGTTACCGAAAGAAAATGAAGGTCTTTAATCAAGTGAAGTTGACCTTATTGGAATATAGTTCATTTATTTTCAAGGCGTAACGTGTCTGAGTCATTATTTTTGCTCTGAATGAGCATACAGCAGTCAAACCCAACATGGACGGAGTACGAGACAATGGACGTTTTGCAGCTCAACCATAACTCTAAAGTTCTGTTTAAAATTGCTGTTGGCTGACTGCAGCCTAAGTGTGCACTGTGCAGAACAAAATAAACATTTAAAAAATAAAGTAAAAGCGCATTGGACTTGGTGTGAGCAGGACTTGGAGAAGGATTCGAAGCAAAAAAAAAAAAGATCAGGAAATCCTCCTTCGGACTGGGCTCTTTGACTTCAACATGAAATGTTAAAAACAGTCACTTAATGCAGAGGCTCTTGGCTTTAGGGCCCTCTGGCCTGTGTCTGGTGTGTCCTCTCAGTAATCCATCCATCCATCAAACACACAACCACACACACACACACACACACATCATGATCAGGACCCACAAGGACCTGCTGTAACTTGAACCCAACAGCATTCTTCCTGTCTGGGTATGTGTTCAGGTGCCGGAACATTAGCCTATTATGAGTTCATTTTAATACTATTTGTTATTATTCTGTAATACTATGTAGACCTGAATAAGTTGGTCGATAGACGGAAAATTAATTGCCAACAATTTTGCCAAACATCCTCTGGTTTCAGCTTCTCCCACAGACTCCAGCACTAAATCAACAGATTTAAGGATGACCATGCATCCCTCCAGCCCAAGAAAGCAAGCTCTTACTGTCTTCACCTCGACTGAATTAAACAGAGCAAAGCAAAATCAGGCACAATAACACAATAGATAAGTGTATCCACCATTACTGACAAACATTTACGAACTGGTGTAAAACTATGCAGCGCAATCTGGTGTAACAGGTTGGTTTGTGAGGAAAAAGGCAAGTTTATAAACCCTCTAGAACAATACAGTTAAAAGACCACAATGCATGTTGGTGTATGAGTGTCTCTACATTTAAGATATATATAAATACAGAGCTGAGCTGCTAAAAAGGAGAAGGCATCACTCATCTCTATTACAGCATGTACTTTTTACACACACTGAGCCACAATAACTCAATTTAATGTACGTGAATTAATGTAGTTTTTTAATGTATAAATATTTCAGGCAATATCAAATCAAATTACCATACTGCCATCTTCTGGGGTTAATATCTCCTTCAGTGTTCATTCCCTCAGGCCTGTGGAGGACGTGATGTAATTAACATGAATTACTTTGGGCCTCAGAAAGCCTACGTGGGCTATAAAATCACAAAATAAATGAATTAGAAATAATCATGAAACAATTGTTTTAATTATTTTGTGGTTGTCACAACAGCTCCACATTCTTCAATGGATATATATATATATATATATATACAGATATTCATACTGATTATCAGTATTAATGTACGTTTTGTTATCAAACAACTGAAGCCCTGTACCATGTAATGCATTCCAATATGTATTACTTTAGTGGTAGTATACTATCAGGTGTGCGTTGACGCTTATTTGGCGAATTTAATGTGTTGAAGTTCCTGATTAGTGATTGCAGCGAAAACTCACAATTATGGATAACGCTACGTTGAAGACGTTTTTCGGAATGCATTATATGGTGCAGGGATTTTTACTGTTTGATAATAAATTGTAAAAAATACAGATATTTATTAAACATATAGATAGGTAAATAAAGGGATAGACAAAAAATAACAGAAAATAAATAAATATATCTATGTAAATAACATAGAACATGAAACATTCCAGGGGTCAACATAAATAAATAGCAAACAATTTAAGTGAAAACAGGTTTTACTTTAGCAAATTTACATTTATGAATGTAAAACTTGTAATGCAAAAAATATAATAAGATTGATTAGAAAATACTATTTTTCATATATAGTGTTGATCCTTATAAAACAACCCCCCCACCACCACTACCACCACACACACACACAACTTTTCCAGTAGGAGGTCGAAGTTACAGATAATATTATAATATATAATATATATAATCTACAAATATCTTGCCACAGATTACGGATACATTTCCAGAACAGATGGACAACAGCCTCAGCATGGGAATCACAGAAGGCGCAGCTTTAATAAATATCATATTTAAATTGAACAAAAAACAGACCTAACGAAAAGGTTATTTTTGTGGGAGAAGCCAAACTTGTTTTCCAGCATCAATTGTTGCAGACCCGTTGCTGCGCATGCGCCTTTTGAGTCACAGTGCGCATATGCGGATGTCACGCGGTTGGATGTAGTTGCTAGTGGTTAGCACAACCAGGTCCGGTTAACCTGTGCGAAAGACATGTTGAAGATTCGTTAATGTTCATTAAGAGTGGCTATTTAGCTAGTTAATTCTGCAAGAATAGTCGTTAGCTGGTTAAATACCGACTCAGGCGTCTGTTGGAGACGGTTGAATTTCATCTCTCCTCGGAGCTGAATAAGAAATCGGCGAAACAGCGGAAGAAGGTAACGCTAGCTAACGCGTGCTGATCGCCATTGTTTATGAGCAGGCGGAGAGCAAGGCCTTCGGCTAATTCCACTTACAAATACACATATATTACATATGTACATACATATTTGATTTGAATTATTCTCTATGAAAAGGTCTGCCTTCTTTAAAGTGTTATTTAATGAAGGCTTAGTGAGCTCTACGACCCTCTTGACTGTAGGTAGGTTACTTATACTGATCCGCGTATATCGTTTAATGCAAGCGGGCTACAGTGTGTCCTCACTGTGTGTCAGATACCATAAATAATCACGACAGGAAGATTTACTACACTTCTGATGGAGCTACAGGCAGTTTGTGCATAACAAACCGTGGCCGGAATAAATAAACGGCACCAACGGATCTGTATGACGACGGTTATTCAAATATTATAAATCAATCGTGTCTGATATTGTTTTTAAGCTGATTTGTGCCTTGAAAATGGACCAACAGGACCTGGTTTAGCTTGGTTTTAAAGAGACCCGAGGAGGTCGTGTTTGGCGCGCTAACAGGCTGCAGGACCGCTGTGGCACCTGCTGAGCCGCTGTCCTCCAAAATCTCTACAAACTCCAGATATTTTCCCCACATAAATCAATAAAACCTGAATATAAATAAATGCTGATTTTAATAATTCTGATTTAATTTTAGCAGCTATAGTTGTTGGAGGATCGGTGGCAGAGGGTCGCCGACTGTCTTCTATCATCTTAAATGTAGGGCTGCAATTTATAATTATTTTCATAATTGATCAATCTGCACATAATTTCCTTTTAATAATAAATCAATCATTTAATCTATAAATTGTCCGGAAATAGTGAGAAATGCCACATATAGTTTTCCAGAGCTCAATGTGACATCTTCACATTGCTTGTTTTATCTGTCCAAATTAATATAAAAATTAACTTATTAATGGGCATTTTTGTTTCAGCTGGACTTTATGTACATGTTCCCCTTCTTCCAACAGGAAAGAAGAGATGTCATACTATTCATCGTCCCGTAGTTCATCTCGGGCCACCGACTGTAAAGTGTACGTGGGTGACTTAGGCAATGGTGCTGCCAAGGGGGAGCTGGAGCGAGCGTTCAGTTATTATGGCCCACTGAGAAGCGTCTGGGTGGCCAGGAACCCACCTGGGTTTGCCTTTGTGGAGTTTGAGGATCCTAGAGATGCAGAAGATGCTGTGAAAGGAATGGATGGAAAGTGAGTAGTAACATATTCCTGTAATATTTCAGTAAAGGAGACGAAGCAAAGGCTTAACAAAATATGTTTACAACAATGTTTATACCTTATGTTTAGGCCACAAATCCTGTGTGTTGTCTTATAACAGAGACCATTGCAGGAATTAAAACAGTCTTTGGCTTCTCTTACTGACCTTTCTTCTCCTCAGGATCCTTTGTGGTTCCCGTGTTCGTGTGGAGATGTCAACAGGCATGTCCCGGAAGGGCCGTGGGCGCCCCAGCCGACGCCAGTTCGACCCCAATGATCGGTGTTACCAGTGTGGGGATCGGGGCCACTATGCTTATGACTGCTACCGCTTTAGCAAGAGAGGAGGCCGTCGCGGCAGCAGGTGAAGGAATACAGTCGTTGACACTCGTGCAGCTCACCATTTGTTGCTCTGATGCAAACAGTATTTGCCATCTTGTACCACCAAAGTGGAAGACAGAAGGGGATAAACTTGTTTGTCTTTCCATTCCAGGTCTCGCTCGCGTTCTCGATCTCGCTCCAGGTCCAGGTCCCGCGGGCACCGCTATCGCTCCCGCTCCCGCAGCCGTAGCCACAGCCGGTATGTCAGCACAATAACAGGAAATTCTCGTTCTGGGGTGTTGTTTTGAATGGGAAAACTGCGCGCAGTCTAAATTAGGTCTATATTGAATAGTGCAGGTGTCATTTAAAGGCTTACTGTGTTTTGTGTGCAGTCTGTCCATCCAGCCAGTTTTGGTGTCATGTTCCAGTGTTTGGAGATCAATTTATTGTGCTCAGTGGCTTTCGGTTTATAATTATTGGTGCTTTGGGCATCACAAATCAAATGCATTTGAGCCTGAATGTTCTGGTGTGAGCTACAGGTGATATCATCCGATCTCAGCAAGTTGCACCAAACCAGATTGATATCTAAATTGATTAGTCACTTTACAAATAAGAATGAGCTTGTACCTTTTTAAAATTCAGGTAAAAACTAATTGTGCAAGATTTTATTAACTAGCTGTTTTTACAGCTACGCTGTACGCTTTGTTACGTTTGTTCATGCCAGCCAGGCCAACAGATGAGCCTTGTGTTTAACCTCTTTGTGACTCTTGTTGTACTTTTCTCAGGAGCCGTCGCCGATCTCCATCATATTCCAGACGCAGGAGCAGGTAAGAATACAGCTTGATGAACTGTAATTAACTGTTATGGTAGTGCATTAATTCCTGTGCTTTTTGTATTGACGAGATGTGTGAGAGGCGTAGCTGCTCCTCATCAGGGTTGTTTATCCAGTTCTGCAGCGCAATCGGACAGAGGGCAGGGCAGATGATTATAACCTGCCTCGGGGATCAATCAAGTGCAGTTTTGTTTTTTGTTTTTTCTAGCCTCACTCCAGTTGTGAACGCCTTAAGTGTTGCCATTGTTCCCACCATAGCTGTAATTAAACTGACTTTATTTCCTGTAACGTTAGGTCTGGCTCCCCAGCCCGTTCCAAGTCCAGGACTCCAGTGAGAAGGTAGGTTGTGTAAACTGCATGTTTTCAAATCATAATTACACAGCTTGTATCTGAAAACAGTGTTGTTCTCATTGCAAACTCTTCCATCCTGGTGACATGATTGTAGAGTGAGACATGCAAAGTAAAACTGTCTTGCTTCGTGATGTTTACCCACATAAATGATTGCTGCTGGTGTGTTGGCTCCTCATGGGGTCAGCACCACAAAAAGCAATATACCAGTTAATTTCTGTATCATTTAGCTGTAAATCACCCTTCTCGGTTTAGGTTTGCAAAGATGTTCCTATGTTTTTTTTGGCAGAAGCATAATTCCAGCTTTGTCATTTAATAGTGTAGCATGTAAATGTTGTTTTTTTCCTTTCTCCAGTCGCTCCAGATCTCGATCTCGGTCTGGCTCTGCGCCCAGAGGACGCTCTGCCTCACGATCTCGCTCACGATCTCAGCCAGCCAACCACAAGAGGAACAGGTAAACCCTCATTCTAGATTCTCTCATTCACTGAAACAGGGTGTAGGCTGTCTAATACTTTTCTAGTGCTTAGTCCTGCCAGTTGTCAGTGTTTTACCAAGACATTCTAGATGCATGTAACACCTCAGTAGGAGGAAGCTCCAGTAAGGTCTAGATCGATCATTATAGATTTTAGATATCGCAGTTCAGACCATAACTAGTTTGCGTTCCAAGACAGGATCAGTTATGTTCTTTTCGTTAGCCAGAGCTAGGTGCTCCATCCTAGGCAGGGAATGACTGTTAAATAGACCACCTTCCACCCGGGAGCGTCATGCTGCCACCAAACAACCGCCACATGACGGTGAGACGGACGACCAACGAGACCCCTCTACCTGCTCGACACAGAGAGATCTGCATCGTCTGCCATGTCTTCAGCCTCTGCTGTTGGCCAGTAGTGGAGTGGGAGGGGTAGAGGACCGTGACTTGGGCCCTCTGTCTGGTGTAGGGAAGTATAAGCAGATGAAAGATTCGACCTCTCTCTTGTGCTCTCTTTTCCAACTCTTGATAGCTCTGCTCCGTCAGCAATGTGTAACCTCAGTGTCGCTCTTTATCGCTCCCACTTGATCTTGAAAAGAGAGCACACGAAAGACCGTCTCCGCTCAGCCAGTCAACTGTTCAGACTCATAGCAGCTAAAACCAGTGAGATGCACCCATATCCTCTGTACTCTTGCTTTACTTTGATCTCACCCACCTTAAGTGTAGCCCTATTCTAAATAAATGAATTTACACTGACTGAGCAAGAGAGAATTTGATTTATTGAACTGACAAGTGTTAAGTAAAGATGGTCAGAGGTAGCATTGTAAATGTTTTTATTTTCTTAAATTTTAATTCCCTATCCTGAATTTGGCTAGATCAAGAGAACTCTGAGATCAGACAAAACGACACCATTGGTGTGACTTAAGCATCTTTGCAGCACAGTTTTGTTTATTTTTCATATTTTCTTTAAAGCGTGTGGTGGGAGCTGATCACTGCACTGACACCACAGCTGACCCCAGGCCCAAGGTCTGCCAGCTGGCGGTGTGTACGTCCTGCGGGAGGGTGACTAAGCGCTGACCTGAGATCAGCCTTCGCCTGCATCTGGTGTTAGACAGCGAGAAAGAGGTCGACCTACCGACCGAACCCTCCCCACAGTGAATGGGTGACCGTCTGTTCAACCGACGCACACGCTCAGACGAGATCAGCCCGTGCACACATACAGTTGTTCTACTAGAGCCAGCCAGCCAGCCAGCCAGCCTTCAGATGTACCAGAGGGCTGACCCACACAGATCAGAGTTCGACCACTACCTTTTTATATCCATTACCTACCTACCAGACCCCCCTACCTACCAGAGTTCTTCGGCCTCTGTCTTAGCTTCTGAAAGTGAGAGAAAGAGAGCTGACGAGAGATCAGTCTTCAAGAACCTCCCAGCGCAGTGTCTCTCCAAGTTGTAGTCATCCGTCCTTCAGTCCTTTCATCCTTCGCTTCTCTGTACTTGTTGTTTCTGCCACTGTCTCCAAAGGTAACCAAAAATCAAACCCCCTGACAAGCTCTCATGTTCATGGTGAAAGAAAATGCACAGGCTTGATGTAGTCTGGGAAACTGGTGATTATAGAGCTAATGTTGAGCCTTTTAACAAGCATGCTCAGAGTGTAAATGTGTGGCTGCATGTGAGAGTGTGTGGATGATTTGAGTGAGAGCAAGGGCACATGAATTTTAATGGACTGATATCTGTGAGGAGGCTTTGTCAGATATGTTTTTCTTTTTGTGCCATACATGTTTCAACATCATTACCATTTTAAGCTGCTTTACCATTATAGTATTTATTTTAGTGCTCAGACTCAGTGCAATAATAATCGTGACTTTCAAATGTGCAGTTCCTTCTCTGGTCATGGTATAGAACAGTTTCCATCTGTTTGTGTCCCCTTGTGTTTGTAGTTATTGAAGGATTAAGTCCTACATTTTTTTTTTTCTCAAAGCAGAAACTATGCCAACAATCTGTTGTAGTTGCAATTGAGGAGATGACGACACTATGTGTCAAGGATGAGTAATTTATTTGAATGGGTATTTGTTTGCCCTGGGGGGGGTTCAATTATGTATTTAGCTTTTGACCATGAACAGTTATTTCTCAGAAGTACAAGGATTAGTTGCCATAGACTATTAAAAAACTTAAACACAAATAAAAAAGAATCTGTGGCTCTTGAGATGAACCTCGGTCTAAGAGGTGTTCAGACAGTTATCAAATATCGGCGCCCATCCTCTCATGAACTTTCACGTCAAGTTTCAAGTTGTACACTGTGTTAAGATGTTGAGTATTTCTGATCATTCTTCCATCCTCCCCTGTGGCGAGCTAACTCCTATCTGTTTCTGTTTCAGTCGTTCCCGTTCAGCGAGTCCAAACCGAAGCGCTACGCCAGCAGACGACTGAATGAAGAAGACTATTAGTCCCCCCCCCCCCTAACAGACAGACCCTCAGCCCCTGCACCCTGTCTGCTTTTACATCCCTGCAGAAGCTGTTTTTTGTACTTGTCTGTCTAGCTCCAGTCTTTTAAGTTTATTTTTCTCCCCAGGCCTGTAGTCTTCGTGCAGCCTCAGATATAGTCAGTTTAGCATAAATCGGTTTCCATTTGATAGATTGTTTTAAATGCTGCTGCTGCGTAGGTCATCTTTCTTCTCAGAAGTCGCCTAGCAAGTGTAAGAAGCAACACCTATGTTAAGGCAATGCTGAATGTTGCAGTTGACTTTTAGCAGTGATTTGAGCAGCTCATACAGTCAGTTGCTGTGGAAGATAGCCCAGCTGATACAGTTCTTGAGGGTGAGGACATTGCATTGACAAACTGCTTTTATTCCCTACTCTCAAATTTCTGAACCTTAAAATATTTTTCCTCATTGAGAATCCGTA
The DNA here is from genome assembly GCA_002120245.1 of Maccullochella peelii. NCBI lineage: Eukaryota > Metazoa > Chordata > Actinopteri > Centrarchiformes > Percichthyidae > Maccullochella > Maccullochella peelii. The sequence continues at coordinate 75,637 of LKNJ01001456.1, forward strand.
AAGGATTTATTTTTTTTGTATTGCTCTCCAATTTGATTCTTGACTTCAAGCGCTGATGAACACTCGTGATGGCATAAGGAAACAGTTGCTGGCCTGCATGCCTTTAAATATGTCTTGTTCCTGTAGCCTGAACTTGATCAGCTTCACTTTGTGCTGAATAGATTTACCCCATGTATTGATTTCCGATTTGTTCCTGTGACTTCTGATTTTAAAATGTATGCAGTGCTGCAGTTTGATTTATGTAAGGGCTGCTTTAACAGTTTTGTTCTGTTCCTTACTTGCCTGGTAAGACGGTGTCAGTTTTATTTTTGAATAAACCTCTTCAACATACCTCAGTGGCCATATTTTTATTTTTTTGCTGTATAACATTTGGTTTTGTAGAACTTAAAAATTAGTGCCTTTTGTTGTCTTGATAATCCCCATTGAATGTTACTGTGACAGATGTCTACAAGATATCAGCAGTTTTTCCTTAGAGATATATATTTTTATTATTAGTGGTGTATCACTAGATTCATATGCCAGTGTTTTTACTCTACTAATGTGCAATTTGAAAAAGAGAGGACAGACTTCAAACTACAGGCATAAAAACTGGACATTACATACATCAGATATTTCTCTTTGGTCCGTTTTTAACATCGTACGTCTTGTCAATCTTAAAGCACTTTGAATTGGATTGGATTTCTTTAAGAGGTTCTATATAAATACATTTGATTGATTTGGTTGACCAACTGCTCCGAAACAGCTCTACAACTGGGACTTTTTACAAAATACAAACACCCTGAAAATTACCAAACGTGGACGAGCAATAGTCAAAGTAGTCAACACAACTGACACGTTTTATATCTATAATTTTAAAAAATATCTGCCCGATAACGTGAACGTAATTTATCAGAATAAAGCGGCTTCAGATGCTTTGTGTAATGTGTACATCGTTGGATGACGACTTTAATACCGCGAATTAAAGCCTATTTGCGCTTCCTTTTCTCCTATTGGCCGTTACTCAAGTCACAAATAGATTGACAGCTGCCTGAGCCTATCACAGCACGCGGTGCCGTTGTACGGGGCGTGGATACTCGAGCCTCGTTTTTCTTGACTTTTCCGTCCATTTCAGTTCATCGTCACTACCACCATCCTTTTTAACCGGGACAACATGGCTACTGCGGCGAGCCGTTACTACAGCGAAGACGGTAGGGCAACGAAAAGACAGAAAACCGACGGAATGGCCACGGTGAGTGTGCGAGCTGCACGGGAGATTAGTTTAACTCGCATAACAAACGCGGCTACAACGTTGTTGGTAAAATGATTCATTCAGATGCGCTCGGCGTTTGGGGGAAAAAAATGTGTCACGACGCGTCGCAGGTCAGTACATGTTTGTGTGAAGGGTTGTCGTACATATCTCTTCTTTTTACTAGCTAACGTTGCATAATTATACGTGTGAGGCTAACGGGAACACATCTCGAAACGCAAATAGTACATTTATCGGTGCTCCACAGTCTGAATGAGATCGTTTGAGGGCGGTTTCCCCGGCCGGGCCTCGCGTCAGTCCGGCTTTGTTCTAGGTTAGTACCGGTAACGTTAGCAGTGTGCTAGCCGTGAGCTACACATTGTAATCCGGCTGCTGAGCCCGGCCAGCATCTAACCAGCCGCGAAGACATTTCAGTCTTAGTGAACATGCAAGTCTGATTAAAAGCGTGTTAAGTTAAACATTAAAATAATACACGTACCACGGCAATTAACTACCACCCCACCCCCCCCAAAGAAACTGCACCGAGTAGCCTGAGGTTAATTGGTGTTTTGTTTTAATGCAAGCATGACACAAATACAGAACAAAGAATCTATTCGCTCTGTTATTTTTGAGTTGTCTATAAAAGGAAAATACCCGGTTACCTGTGCAAAGGATATGTTGAACCTATTCATTTTCTTTGTTATTGTATTAGTTTTATGGCTGGGACAAAGCTCATTGAAATTATTTTCATCTGTTGTCCCTGGTCAGATGTTAAAAAGCCATCCTACAAATAGATTATCTTTTAAAATGCATATACACAACATAATAAATATGTACAAAATGGCACATGTACCAGTAAATATTTCCACATGTTAGTTTGCTACATTTAATGCTAAATGTTTTTCTAAACTTGCAAGAAATGGCGGAGAAGGCTCTTCTTGTGAGTACTTTACTGTTTACACTGTTTGCAAATTTTGTGTTTTCTTCCGTATAGGGGTACGAAGATCCGCACAAGACTCTTCCTTCTGTGGTGGTGCACGTCCGGGGGCTGGTGGATGGAGTTACGGAGGCTGACCTTGTGGAGGCCTTACAAGAATTCGGAGCAATCAGGTAGGTAGGAGAAAGACAGCAGCTTCATCTGTGTGGAAGATATGTAAAAGGAAAAAGAAACGCGTCCTTTCCACATTGCAGATTTATTACTCTTTGCTGTGTAGTTGGGTAGCGACTCCTAACCTTTTTGTCTGTAAGATATGAAGTTTTTATAATAAATTTGACAAGCAACTAGTTTCAAATGTGGCCTAGTTGAGTTGATGGCATCTGCCTTCTCATCTAACCCCTTCATTGCTTTTGTTTTTTAGCTATGTGGTGGTGATGCCCAAGAAGCGCCAGGCACTGGTGGAGTACGAAGACATGAACGGATCATCTACAGCCGTGACCTATGCTGCAGACAACCAAGTTTACATCGCCGGCCACCCAGCTTTTATCAACTACTCCACTAGCCAGAAGATCTCCAGGCCGGGAGACTCTGACGACTCTAGAAGTGTCAACAATGTTCTCCTGCTCACCATCATGAACCCCATCTACCCCATCACCACGGTAAACGCACTGATTTGGACTACTATATGGGCCTTTCTCAATGTGCGTTCTTCTCTGTACTTGTGTTCTTGTGAAACGTCATCTTTTGCGGCCCAAGTACTGTCCCAATACACAAGTTCGCATTTCGCCAAGAACGGTTAAAATTCCCGGAAGTGTTCTCGACACGCCCATTTTACCGAGGATGCGTCGGTTGGTAACTTGTATGAACTTGACAGCACAAACATCCCAGCATTCATTTCGGCATTCAAGCGGGGAACGGAGAACAGCACAACAACGTTAATTGTTTTTTTTACAACTTTCGTACGGTATTTCATCACTAAATTCACTTCTGAGAATATTTGAGGCGAGAAATTAACTGTAGATTTCAAAAAGTGTCAGTGTTAGGAAAATTTAATGGAGGATCGAAAATGTGCTCCAACACTTTCAGAGTTGAGAAGCTCCACAAGCGCCTGCGGGAGGGGGGGGTGGCTAGCCAGCTACCCGGCATGGGTGGCTAGCTAGCTACGCCGGCCAGTCACGCTCACAGACCTCTCTTGTCACACAGACAGTCACGCATAGGAAAATGGCAGACTGTCGTTGCTTTATTATTATAAATAGACATTACATTGTCTTTAGTGAGCCTTTGGGTGGTAAAGCCTGGCTGTTATTTTGGAGCACTGCAGGCGGCCTCTGTGCTGGAGGTATTGCGCAATGCCAGCACGCATGCATCGTCTCAAACTGTCAACAGCGTTCTGTGTGCTCGTGACCTTGCAAGTTCATTATTCCAAGAACGTTCTCCCCAAGAACACAAGTCCGTCCTTTGCATTCTTGGGTTTCAGAAAGTCCCTATGTCTCTTGACTAGAATTGTGGAGGTTTTTAATTCATACAGAATAGTGGCGCCAGTGTTTGTTAATTAGTCTCTATAAAGCTGCATTGAGTGCCAGCCTGAACAACACTGACAGACGTATTGTTGAAATGTCAGTTAGCGTTATTTTAATTTTTTAATATATTCCTCAGCTGCTCTCCTGGAGTTTGTTTCTGAGATGTCGTGTGTTATTGTGTTGGAAACATGCTGCCTAGTTAACATTCCAGCAGAATTTGGCATGCTGAAATATTTAATACGACTACAATAATGGCTGTCAACTGCTCGTGGTAACGAGCAGAAACCAGACACGTCCAGGGCTGCCATGCATGCAAGTCATTCATGAAACAAACACCACACATTTGCTGATTCCAGCTTCTCCATTGTGAGGATTTGCTGCTTTTCTCTGGTTTATATTGTGGTCTTTCATAGGGGAATTTTTTATTTTCTCAATGAATCATTTAGTCTAGTAGTTAGTATGAAATATCAGAAAATAGTGAAAAGTGTCCGTCCAAGGTCATGTCTTCAAATGTCTTGTTTTGTCCAGTCCAAAATGCAAATGTATTTAATTTACAATAATCTAAAACAGAGAAGAAAAAATAATTTGATAATGAAGAACTTTTGTTAGTTACTGTCATAAACTTATGGCAAATTTTTTTTATTTGTGAATGTGGTCATTAGTTAGAAAAAAGTGTGGAATAAACTTACATGCATAAGGAAACAAAACCCAGAGTCCAAATCAAATTGTGAGACGCATCAAGATTCACACTTCTTTACACCTCTGCCATTGTTTGCATGTTAAACTGAGGTTACATTTACATATGCGACAATGTTGGTGCGCTCACTTGGATTTCACATTTGCCTCTGTGTAGTCTGTAGTTTATTTTAACTTGGTAAATTTTCACAGGATGTCCTCTACACTATCTGCAACAACTGTGGGCCTGTCCAGAGAATCGTCATCTTCAGGAAGAACGGCGTCCAGGCGATGGTTGAATATCCTTTTCCATGGGTGCTATCTGACATGGGAGTCACAATCTGATTGACTACTAATTGTTGACTATTTCCTCAGCGTGACAAACATAACATGGACTGATAGACAGATTGGTGGTTTTGTGGTAGTTTTGACGATAACTTGTCTGATATGTTATGTCAGTTTTGAAATGCCTATTCCCAGTACAAACAAACCTTTTGTGGCTTCTGGTGGTCTACATTATCATTCCTGTCATTACAATAACCTGGTTACTTCCATGTATTGTCCTTAACCCTGTCATTACGTTTGACTCTGTGCAAAGCGCCCAGCGGGCCAAGGCATCGCTCAACGGAGCAGACATCTACTCTGGCTGCTGCACGCTGAAGATCGAGTATGCCAAGGTATTCCTGCAAAACACGGCACAGTCAATGTTCATAAATAAAGTGGGTGTGGTGGGAATAGAACAGCATGTATACCTGCACAATATAATGCTGCACTATATTATAAAGAGTAACGTGCTCTATGTGAAAGTGCCCTGAGAGATAACTTCTTCCGCTGTGATTTGGTGCTATATAAATAACATTTAATTGAATGCAAACCAACACAATAACCCTGCTAGCATCGGTGTCATTAACACTGAAGTGGCTTGCACCAAGAGATGAAACTAACAAATGAGAACGCTTTGAGAAAGGTTTATTTACACAATAAGAAAACGTACAATGCAAATATAGAAGAAACAAATGCGCACTGATAATGCATATGGAGAACTGTTACTTGTGCGTATGTGAGTTGTTGTTTTTTTGTTGTTGTTTTTTTACTCTACTAGCCTAGGCTATGCCTGTTTGATGCGCCATTACACAATTTTAACCTGCTATAATTAATTGTATACAGCCTGGCTTTATGGCAGGAAACGGACTGTGTGCATATTTATCTGGACTATGTTTCCTGAAAGTTGTAACACCATAACATTCAGTTATATTTGGACTATAAACAAACCTAATATATAAATGTATGAATAGCTGTGTTGATGCTTGTATTTATATAAATTGTGTTTCCTCAGCCCACTCGCCTGAATGTGTTCAAGAATGACCAAGACACCTGGGACTACACGAACCCCAATCTGGGAGGCCCAGGTAAAACCATAAACACCCGAACACGTTCCCGAGCATTTGCTGAGCGCCGCACATGAACGCCACTTTGTAGCGCAGCAGCCTGATAGTGTTAAGCACCCTTACTGCCACTGTGAGGAGTTTCAGCAAGCGGGTTACTGGGAAGATGGAGGCAGCACCTTTCATTGATAATGCTACTAAATATACATTTTAAATAGTGTCTGATATACTAATACAGTCGTTTAGAAAGAACTTGTGTGGCATTATGACTGAAGTGTTGCTTTGGGTCTTACCCTAACACTTTTCAGTACGCACTATGGTCAGGGTTCATGTGCAGGAGTGACAAGTTATGGAAAACCAGGGCCATCATGTGAGTAATATTCAGGTTAGATGGCTCGTAACAATCCAACCGTATAAAAAAACAACAGTGGGCATCAATAATTTAAGCATGACATCAGAAATGTTCCAGCTAGATATTTTGAAGCTGAACTCTGCTGTGTGGTGGGGAATGGCAGGAACACATTTGCAGACAGAAAGATTACATAATTCGCAAGGAACATCAACTGTATTTTTTTATTCTTTTATTTTTTATTTTTTTTTCTTGAAGGTGTACAATTAGTCACTTGACTGAGAGAACGCACGCGATGTCTGGAAACTGTGTTCCTCTATATCTTCAGACTAGCATTTCTGTTCCTTGTGGCATGTAGTTGTTCTGGTTTACTTGACCTACCTGGTTTTGGTTCATTTCAAACACGAATTGCTACACTCCAAAGATTAGATTTTTCAATATCTCACGTAGCACACAAAAAGAAAACCTCTGTATCAATTTAGGTATAATGCATCACTATTTAATGATGCTGCATTTTAAAATGAATCATTATGAAATGATCTGTCAGATGGTAACTAATTCAGGATTATACAAATGGCAACAAGAAGAACTTATGCAGAAGTCAGTATTTGAAATGTTAGAATGACTTAAACAATATTTAATTATTAAATGTGTTGTCTTACTGTTAATATAGATAATGAAGTCGGCAGTCCGACTTGACGGTATATTTTTATATTCATACAAGGCAAAATGATGACTGGGTGTGTCAATTTACTGTTTTTGTTCTGTATCAACCACAAAATTCAGGACACCAGACTTTGCATATTTACATCGTTTTGTAAATGTAATCCCCTAAAATACAGTAAGCTACAGTACCACTGGAAAGTGTATAACATTAAACCTTAATTTATAGTAAGTATACCAAATAAATTGCAATGTTTTGACAGAAATCAACATTCACCAACATAATACAGTAACTATACCTTCAATAGTCAGGTGAAGTACAGGAGGAAGCCAAACACAGACTTACTGGACACGTACCACACGCCGTACGTAGCATCTTAGTAAATAATGAGTGTCAAATCCTTCAAGAGGAATGTATCCAAGAACCAAACATATTTTTAAAGGTTTGCATGATCACAATGCTGCTAAATCTTTCAGCTGTTTCACTTTGATAGATTTCTTATTTAAATATATTTTATCATATTCACAAAAGACTGGAGAACAGCGACCAGTTCCACATTGCAAAACCAATCCACTCTTGTATATAACCTTTTATTTAATCAGGTCTCAAGATCTCTTTTGTAGGAGAGACCGGAGTACAGCAGAGAGAAAAGAAAAACAAACGTAGCCAGACACAAGGCCACAACAACCTTGCTACCTTTTTAGAATATTATTTATTTATTTATTTATTTATTTAAGTGAAATGGGTTAATTTAACTCCACGATGGTTTCGGTGTTGCAAGCCCTTTATTTATTTTTAACTAGCATGAACAGAGGTGATAGATTTCGGCATGATTCGGATACATTTAAAGTATGAATATGTTTTTATTTCACCAGGTTTTTTTTTTTGGTTTTTTTTAACCGGTTGTAGTAAAATGAATAGGTTCGTGTCAAATATTAATTCTCTTCAAAGAATAAATGACAGAATCAGGATTTGTGAAACTTCAATGAGGTTTCAGTGTTGTCGTGTTTTCTGACAAAAGTGCTGTCGTGTTCTGAACGCTGCTGAGCGACGGATGTTTCTTATCACCTCCTAAGATTCCTGTTTACATATCTCCCTCATGAAGACCCATCTGTGTTGGGTGCAAAGTTTTCTTTTTGCCAGCCTGTGCTGCTCCTGCCTTCCTTACCACACCTGTAAACCTTGCAGGGTTTTTTGGATCCCTTGGGCTGAAAGAAGTGCTTTAACTTAAAGAATTAGTAATAGGTGCTATCATTTTGAACTTTAACAGTTTGTAAGCAACATGTATTTCAACTTTGGAAAAAATGTCCTTGCCACCAAGACTGATCCTGGTCTTTTCCACTGTCATCTAACTTCCACCATTAAATTCTCCCATTTGGTTGTTTTTTGTTTTTTGTTTTTTTTTTGTTGACCAAAACTGTTCAACCAACAGTGGCTTATGGTCAGAGTCTCACTCTGCAGTGCAGCTAAAATGTGTTTGGTCTTTTGTCAGAACCACTTTCTATTTTAACTCAGTTAGTCAAACTAGTGTCAGACAGCTTTGTCTGTAACTGATATTTTGAAGTGTGATTTCTGTGAGAACAGAGGCATGGACCAGCATCAGTAAAAAAAACAAAACAAGACTATCTACAACATCATGTAACTCTTATCTTCTCCTGATAAAACGGTGATCTCAGCAAGTCCAAAAAACACGTACAGGAATTTGTGCTGAGAGGGAGAGGCAGATAACATGCTGACAACATGACCACTCAGCAACCACCATCTCGAGTATCCACTTCTTCAGTGAGGACACAACCACTATCATACAGAGGGCCAAATGTCCCCTGAGAACTACAAGACAGCACCCATTCAACATGACGATGTAGGACTGATATACCACTCATTCCTCATCTCCGCATTCCAGCACAAGAGCCACGAAGACTGCGCACACTTCTAGAGGGTGGGGAGTTTTGGGCACTGAGCTACACTTGGTCCCTCCCCCCTTCCCCCTTTCTCACCCATTTTGAGACACAAGCGAATGACACATTGAAGCAGGCCAAAGCTTGCATCTACAATCCCCCCTCCCCCACTGTCTACACCCAATGGAGACTGATACCAGAGAAGACACAGCATCCACCCAAACAGAAGGTAGTGACAAACATCTCTCGGTACAGCAGACGATGCATACTGATACTAACCAGTCGACCAAGATCACATTTTTTTTAAAAGCCTCGGCCCTTCCTGTACTGTTGTGGGCTGCGTTGCTCGTCACACTTTGACACGAAAAAACAAAACATTCAAGCAACACACTCGCTGACGCCGTACCAACTGATCCAATAGATGACTCACACCCCCGAAATCAAGCTGTAGCCAGTCACATTGGAGTCAACACAAGACAACTGATGAAGACAAGACACTGCTGACAACACCACCAAGCACACTGAGAGCCCAGTCAGGCCCATTTTTTGGTTTTACCCCTTATGTGTTTCCTCCAACATGGAATTCAGCTTTTCTCTCTTGATCTCTCCCCATCTCTTCATCTCCTTCTCCCTCTGATTCTCTTACTACATGCATCCCTGTTTAGCTATCCCTCTTTTTTTTTTTTTGAGTGCCTTTTTTTTTTTCTTAATACTTTAAAGTCTCTAGAACCTGTGTAACGCCTTCCATGTGATGCAGGTTTGGCAATTTGCGGCTAAGAGGAGCCAGCTTCCCAACTGAAATGTGCTCTATGGCAGCCTCAAGGCCTACCAGTGGGCGCTAAGCGGACTATTCCAAAAAGGAACAAAAAGGATGGAAACGCCAGCCAAACGGCCAACCAACCCACCAATGGGCGTTTCAAAACCAGGAATCGATCCTGAGGTGGAGAGTTGTTTCCCCAAAAGAGGAAATGGATAAGAGTATGGGATGAAATGAATTGAGTGGAGAGTGGTGGAACTACTGCAGCAAATATCCTCCTCCCACTGTTTGTAAACATGCTGTAAGTAAATCGAGACCCTCCTCAGGGAACATCACTGCACAGCACCACATGACCCCAAAGCCCAGCACCCAACATCGCCACACAAGACTGACATAACTTGACTTTTTTTCTCCTCATACAGGCTTAATCTTTCTCTTTCTGGAGGAGGGTGATGGTTGTGGTTTTGTCTGAGCCTGCATTTCTAATGTCACTCAAAACCTACTGTATGTCTCTTCGCTATGTCTTGTCGCTCCCTCTGTTGGCAGTTTGGAGCCATCAGGAGTCTCATTTGTGTGTGGTTCCCTTGACTTGAGCTTCTTTGGGAATTAAATCATGTTTTTAATCTGGAGAAAGGGGGTGTGTGGGATATTCATGTAGGATGTGCTTGACCCATGACCAACCCTGTTTATTACAAACCCTGTTATCACACACGTGGAAGGCCAGGAGAGCGTTTCATGCACCAGCCACAATGACTGCTGGTGTCCAAAATTTACATGCTGCTTTTTGATTTATTTTTTTTTGGTTGCCAAATTGCTTTTTAGACTCTGCATGAGCCTGGTTGGTCACCTGCAGAGGTACCAAGCCGTCCGCATTTCATAGTCAATTTTTCTCTGCATTTATCCTTTAAACACTTCCCAAATGAGGACAGAGCTTTGTCGTGATTGGTTTTACTGCACTCTCCTGACATTTAGCTGGGGTAATTTCACATTTGCCCGGGAAAAACAAAAATGTGCGTTTTGATTAACCTGGCTTCCATTCTGATTGTGTATGATTATTGTGTACCTGTACAGATGGTGATGCAGATGGCAATGGGAGCAATGCAGGTGTGTGTGAGCGTACAAACTTTATTTTTAAATGTAGCCATTTGTGATACTTATCCAGAGTGTTTTTGTTTGATATCCTTACCCTTTTCTCTTCCAAATCATCTCATGTTTGCCATTTCCCCCTGTTCCACTTTATATGCTAAAGATTTACCATAGGGGATGATTTCAGATTGTGTTTTAGGGGCATTTCCTTAAACCTAATATCAGTCTTGCCATCCCTGTGCTTCCCTCCCCATGTCCCTCCATTTAATTTAAATGCAAACCAAGCTCAGTCACTAAGATCATTTCAGCTACTTGGTTTGTGTGTAACGTGGGGGGAGGGTTATACGTCTGTGTTGGTAAGGCTCTTACAGGCAAGAGTAATCAATCTTGAAATGCATGCGTCTGTCTCGAGTGTTCTTTTGATTTAAAATAAAGTTGCCCTGACTTTATCTACTTTATGGTGTGCAATCTGAGGCAGATTTTAGCGTCCATATCAGTTTACCATGTGTTAAAATGTGCAGGCAACCCATTGTCATGTAGAGATTACAGCCAGTCTTGTTCCCAGTCTTTTCTTGTCCTTTTTTTCTTTTTTCCTACCTTGTCTTCTTCTTTTGTCTTTATAGAAGATGTGAACGCCAACCCCAACAAGCGCCAGAGACAGCCTGCTCTGCTGGGCGACCACCCTCCAGAGTACGGTACGGCTCTCACACCCCTGGGGAACCAGAAAACGCACTCAAACATACTTGCGTATACAAAATACTGCGCTTCTCTGTTCTGCCGTGTGAAAGTTTCAAAGGACTACTTCTGTTTGTTTCCTGAAATAGATTCACTGTAGACAGTCTGGATTATTAAACTTGATGGATTTAGGTTAAATAAATAAGTATAAAACGAACAGTAAATGGTAAAAGTGGTGTCCTCCACACAGTGGCAGTTAAGCGGTGCTGTGTCGTCATTTTTAACTTTGACTCTACGCACACTGTATTCATGATACACACTCCAAGCAGTGACAAAGTTTTCTAGAAAATAGTTCTCTTTGAGTTGACCTCGCCTTGCTTGATTAGTAGTTAATTTTCTGTTGTCTCACTTGCTGGCCCCTGCCTCATTCATCAGGAGGTGGTTACCATGGCTACGACGAGAGCTACGGTTCCCCACCTTACGAGGGTCGCCGCATGGGTCCACCAATGAGAGGGCGCGGAGGAAGAAGCTACGGGCCAGGCTACGGACCTCCTCCCCCTCCTCCTGGCGAGTATGGAGGCCACGCTGAGTCTCCAGTTGTCATGTTGTACGGATTGGACCCCGTCAAGATGAACGCTGACCGTGTCTTCAATATCTTTTGTCTCTATGGCAATGTAGAGCGGGTCAGTGTCTATTTTTAAAATTCACAGCTACCAAGTTTTTATTAATGCATCGTTTTTAAACCGCTTCATCATTCAAACTTCCATTTGAAAAACAGGCCGTATACACAAAGAATGACAGCCCCACCTACAGTCACATGATACAAAATTACACCCCTATCAATTTTGCTATGTACAGAGAAAATGCATGATGTAAGTGATGTAAATGTAAAGGACATGTGATACACAGAAAAGATAAAAATGTGTACATTGTGCAGGATATGCATGAGAAGAAGCAAATTAACAAACTGAAGTTATCAGCAGAGCAAGGAACTAAAACCAACTTAACAGATGACTTTTTAAAACGGAAGTGAATCAGTTTCGTGTGACATGGGTGGAGCTTTGCTGCATTTTGGAAGTGGAAAAAATGTACTCGGAGTGTATCCATAAACACACACACACACACACACACACGCTCCAAGCCATCATCTCAAACACAACCATTTGAGTCTACACATGAATGTTTTCTCTCTCTCTCTTAAGGGCAGGGCTTAAGAGGCACTGTATTTTTTAGAAAACTGCTCAATGTTGTCTTCTGTCACTTTCCACAGGTGAAGTTCATGAAGAGTAAGCCCGGGGCAGCCATGGTGGAAATGGGAGACTGCTATGCGGTGGACCGCGCCATCACTCACCTCAACAACAACTTTCTCTTTGCACAGAGAATGAATGTGTGGTGAGTTGTTTAAGCTGCACCGTAAAGTAGGAAGCCTCAAGCATATTAGAGCTACTGAAGCCTTGTGCAAATGGGACAAATTAGTGCTGTTCTAGTAATGTAGGTGTCGGGCCAAACAAACTAAATAAGGAAGAAGTGATTGTTGTAATGAAGTTAAGTTACTGAAGTGTTCAGCACTCTACACAGTCTAAACTATAAGCAACTTGATGGAAACTCTGTGATAAGTGAGGGGGAAAACTGTCAGATTTAAGACTTCTTAAGACCTTTTTTTTTTTTTTTTTTTTAAATACCACTTAAAATTAAATTTAATTCCAACTTCACGGCCATATGGCAAAAGTTTGAAGGATATAATGGAAAATCAGTATGGATTTTAAGCCCTATGAAAATATTTATTTACTAAGTAAAGTTACTTAAATGTAATGAAACATTTTACTGTAATAATACTTACATTTGTATTTTATACACAATAGCAGATGAAACGTGTTTCACGCTCTTCATATGGGACTCTAAAGTCCCATCGTCCTCAGCTTGAAAGGCACAAACGGCCTCATGGTCATTTCCTGGAAACGACAAGCTAACATTAGCTTGTTGGTAGCAACGTTTTGTTTTCTTTCCTGACAACTGGCTGATTTGCAAACACTCGACGGTCAAGAACGTAACTCGATACACCGACATAAACCAGTACCTGTACTGTCGTAACATCCAAGTCGCACCAAACGTTACACACACACAATATTTTATACACAGGACAGTTATTTATGACACTGCAGTATTTATTTAATCCTACAAAAGCACAAAAAAAGACCTTTTGTAAACGAAATCCAATACTTTCAAGGCCTTATTTTGAGAATTAATTCAATGCTTTTGTTAAAAACTTTTAAGACCTCGTAGGTACTGTTAATGGTGGCAATCGGCTCGGCTTAATTAATAATATGAATATACAACTCCTTTAGCCTCTCCTGGTGTCTCTCCTAACTCGTAAATGAAAATGTCTTTTAAAATGTATAATCATCCGTCTCTGCAGTGTGTCCAAGCAGCAAGCCATCGTACCCGGTCAGTGCTATGAGCTGGAAGACGGCACGAGCAGTTTCAAGGACTTCCACGGCTCCAGGAACAACAGGTTCACCTCACCAGAACAGGCGGCCAAAAACCGCATCCAGCACCCGAGCAACGTGTTGCACTTCTTCAACGCCCAGCCAGACGTCACGCCAGAGGTTTTCTCTCAGGTCTGTAGAACGAGGAAATATGGGTGTGTGTTTGGAGGGTCACATGAGAAATGTAACCAATTTCACTTTAACGCACCAAAACCTGCATTTTCTTTGGGTAACAAATCGGAAAGTGTGTATGACAAGTTAAAGTATTTACAAATATACTAACTAAGCATTTAAAGTGCTGTTGTGAATGCAGTTCCTAATAATAAATGTTGTGCTCTTTACAGATTTGTGATGAGATTGGTGTCAAGTGCCCCGTCAACGTCAAAATGTTCACAGGAAAGAGTAAGCTGCTTTGATTCTGCTTATTGAGATGCACTTTGGTTTTTAAGCCACTGAACATGTAGAAACATTTCAACATGAAACGTGGCTGCTGGAATCTCTCCAATAGAAATAAAAGCAACAAAGACAAATGTTCCAGTTAAAGTACTGCACCATAGCAAACAACTGTAAAATGGTGTTTTAGAAACTAGTAGTCGATGTAGACAAACATTTAAACCAGGACAAAAATGAATCTTCAAATGAATCCAAGATCTCCACACGCTGATATTTCTGTTTCTGGGATGTGTGTCGTAATGTTGACCCTGTCGGCCTTCCTTAAACCACCAGGTGGTGCGGCTCCCAGTGACCGCAGTGCTTCAGGTCTGCTAGAGTGGGAGTCCATCAATGATGCCATGGAGGCCCTGGCCATGATGAACCACTACCAGATGAAAAACGCAGGTATGTGTAAGACACTTTTCTCTGAAATTGCTCCAATCAGCCTCTGTGGTGCCGAACAGGAATTCAGACTAGAAACAGCTCTGCATTTTAAAAACGGCAAGGATGTGGTGTATGCATCTTGTTTCTGATGACTTTGAAGGCTTTTCAGATGCACTGCACAGCCAGTTCTAATGCTTTAAGACACGGTTTTACCACTCGGGAATGTTATTACAGCAACAGATGTGCAACAGATGTGCAACAGATTCCACCGGGCACGCTTCTGTGACGTCGGTTTTGTTCCGTCCCCTACACGGCTTCGTACCCAACCGGGAGCGTTTTGCCTGCCTGATTTTTGTAGATTTGGTTGTTGTTTTGTTTCTTGATTTTTGTGAATTTGAACATTATCTGTCAGTGGCTGGTAGATACATTTATATATTTAAAAATGTCCCACCCTGGCTGGAACATGACGCAGCCGTGCCCAGTGTAATCAAGCCATTATCCTCTGTCTACCAACAAATTTGAATATAACGCGTGCATACAGTTAAGTAGGACTATTGTAATTAAGTTGGAAGCAATATTACATTAATTACATGTTGACTTTTTTGTATTTGTATTTACTTGCATAGCTATGACACTTTATACCAGGATGTAAACATTATTATATTATTATTATTATTATTATTATTATTGGGTTAAATAGGACTGATCCATCCCATGAGTTATCATGTTGCCTAATTTTGAGTCTCTTCCCTCTCCTTCTAGCTGGTCCTTACCCTTACACCCTCAAACTGTGCTTCTCCACCGTTCAGCACGCCAATTGAGCGCATGCTTGTGACCAGGAAGACAAAGATTGGTCCACCATTCCCATGTTCTCGTGTACTTTGACCATGACTGCTTGCAACACACCTGGGGGGGGGAATTGATTTTCAAAAACACCTCAAATATTGTGAAACAATACCTTTCACAATTCAATTGATCCCCAAACTCCTCATATTTGGTATATTAAGCAGAGTTAAGAAA
>LKNJ01001457.1:7062-98189 GCA_002120245.1 Maccullochella peelii
TATATTTTTTTTTAATCTCCAAGAAGTCTCAAAATCTGTCCTTAAAGTAGTTAACTTTATCAGATCTGTAGAGGAGACTTCTGCCCTCACCTCACATGATCTCTGGTTAAATGAGAGAAACCAGTGACAAATAATAGAAAAGCAAAAAAGTTGAAATTAAAGCTTGCGATCATCATCATCATAATAATAATAATAATACCAAAAACACCAGTGGATGAATTAAAATACAACCCAATCAAAAAGAAAAAAGTATCTTGCTCTGTATAGAGGTAAATCTTATCAAGAGGAGGAATACAATGAACTTCGTCTGTACTTAGTAATACTGCAGTTTTACCAAAATGATTCATACGACTCTGGGGCCCCTTGCTTATAAAAATATCTTATAGTTATCCGTGACGTGTTTTAAGGGCATGTCATAGAAAAGAATAAACTTATATTGGTGACGTGGAAATTAGTTTTATCTTTAGATAAATCAGATAATTTACAGTACGAACATACGTGTACTTTTATAGATCATAGTTTTGACTTTAGATTTGGTTTTAAGCATGAGAATGTTTTATTCATGAGGCCCCAGGTCTGATTTGAGATCAGTGCTCTGATTCTGTGATGCTTGACAAACACGAGGTTCAACACAAAAGTGAAAAACAAAACGGAGTGGAGGACAGTCGTTCTCCTCGTAAAACCTCCTCGGTTTTTTAGGTCAGAAAAGTTGTCACTTCCCACCTGCACTAAAGACTAAATACCAGCGCGTCCAGAATGTTGGATACGATTCAGATGTTGTGTCTTATATTTCCTCCTCGCCTCCACCTCTTTCATCCTCACATATACAAACTAAATAAAGTTGTTTGAAACGCTTCCCTCCAACTGCAGTATTTTATTATTCTCTCCATTGCACCTCAATGCTGGAGCACCTCTCCAGATTGAGATCTAACATTTATTTATTCTTGCCGTCATATTATAACTTTTTTTTGTTTTTTTCATATTTGTTTCATACAAATCTATAACCCAAAATTTAGAAATCTTATTTACATGGAAAAGGGTTGTTTTTTTTTTACTTTTAAAATTGACTTATTTACCCCCTGCCTGTCCCAGTCCCCAACATCTCCCCCTGCTACCTTCACAGTCATGGAAGAAATCCTTTTTCCACTCAATTCTTTTTCTTTTTTCCAAAAAAATGTGACTTGGAAATCCACATTCAGCAAAAAACAAACAAAACAAAAAAACCACCCCAAAATGGTTTTTTTTCAAAGCCACAATTATGCTTCATTTTCAAATCAAACCATTAAACACTTAAATGTCAGAACTCAACACAGAAGAAAATGTAGGATTATTGAAGGGAGGTTTTGAACGCCTCGCCATACAAACGGAGATACTTCCTGGAAAGAGCAGTCTCAAAAACTGGTTTATAAAAACACGCCATCTTGGAAGTGCTTTTATAGTCGTAGAAACACAGCCAGAGGAGGTGGGGATGGACAGACAGACAGAAAGAGAACAAAAACCGCTGTCAGTCAGTTTTAATAGCGCCCCCTGGGAGGACATCCTGTGCATTACACACACAGACACACACCAGACGAGCCACCTCGGTCTTCAGTCTGGGGGGAGAGCATGTGTGTGTGTGTGTGTGTGTGTGTGTGTGTGTGTGTAATTCTGTGCATATTAGAACCAGTACCTCCCCGTAAAACGTGTGTGAGTGAATGAGTGAGTCAGTGTGTGTGTGTGTGTGTGTGTGTTAGAGAGTGCCGTCCTCGGTGCAGCCCGCTCCCGCCGTGTAGCGAAACTCCTGCAGGTTGGAGACACCGTGGAAATGAACAAAAGCCCCGGCAACCACTAAGATGTGGAACAACTGGTGGGAGTGGAACTAGAGAAAAAGAGAGAAAGAAAGAAAATGGGTAAGTTAAATGTGTGTGAGAGTGACGAAGAGAGAAAAGTCACTTTGGGAACAAATACGGGATAATAGCATTTATTAATAGCATTTACTGTGCATGTGTGTGTTTGTTAGTGACTTACCCAGATGTCACACTTGCCGGGGAAGAACCTCTCGGGGATGCGAGCGGCGTACAGACAGGCTCCGGTGATGTAGAGCGTCGCCATGAGCAGCAGCCAGCCCATCTGACCCATGGTGGTGGCTTTGATCAGACCCTCGCTGATGACAAAGTGCAGGGTGGGAACCACGCCGCTCAGACCCAGACCCACAAACACTCCTAAACACAGACAGAGACGGGGAGAGATTGTGAAAACCTGCATTAACAGATTTTTATCACATTGTAAAGTTGTTATAGCAAACATGTTAGTGAACAGCTGCCTATTTACACATCCAGCAGACACAACATTAGCATCTACTTGGAGTTGTGTATCTGGCCACCTGGTGAGGTTTTTGCTCTGTTTTTGGTCTCTACCAACTCTGAGGGAAATATCTGGCTCTTCAGCCGCTAAATGCTCCGCTATGTTCACAAGCTAGATACTAGTTGCGAGCTGAAAACCAGAACAATGGGCTGAAAAATGCTAAAAAGCTCCTTTGCTGCTGAGGGGAACTGTAGAAGGTTAATTAATCCTTTTGTGTTCATCACTATGAGCAACCCCATTCACATTACACACAGTCATTTGATCCATTGCTTGATTAGAGCAGCTTTAAAGAACCAAAAAAAAAGATAAATATTGAACTGTTTCATGTTGCTATCTCACTCTACCTGCTCGGACTCCTCTGTACTGCGGTGTGGCGAAGAAGTCACACTGGGAGACGGTGATGGCAGCCAATCCCAGTATGCACACCACTATCAGGTAGATGAAGCAGGGCTGAGGGGAGCAGTAGAAGGAGTAGTATAACCAGGGCACGAACGAGCCCATGATCAGGAAGGCGATCCCACTGTAGTCCAACCTGGACACAAGGAAACAAAGAGTGGATGATTAAAGACAAGATACAGTGACCACGTATGAGACTTCATAACCATGATGTCCATCGGCTTTACTTTTTTTTAATCTTTAAGGACATTTTTCTACGGTAGAATCTCAGATAGTGAAATCTGTGAGTTTACAGCATGTGCGTCTTACTTGGAGAAGACTCTGGAGACGCCCTCAGAGTGGCAGTAGACTGTGTGGAAGAGCCAGGAGAAGGAGAGGCAGAGGATGGCTCCCAGGAAAAACATCCCGATCACTACCTTCTCCTGGACCGGAGCCACGAACGACATGTTGGGCCTGAACATGTACATCAGACCCAGAAAGAGGAAAAACAAACAGCCTGCAGAGAGAAGAAGAGGGATGGAAGAGGAATATTAATCGAGATGAATAACTACACACATGTTGTACCCCATAAATAGATAGACAGATAAACAGCATCAACAGTATTCACTATTCACACCACCTGAAGTGTCTCTGTTTAACCACTAGGTGGGAGCAGAAACTCACACAGTTGTTTCAACATTTAACTGGCTCTCCAGCAGTCAAAGAAGAAAAAAAAAAGGATGCTTTGGCTTAAACAAATTGGTTTAAAGCTGTTTGTTGTTTCTACAAAGTTGGGTTTAAACACAAATCCAACTTATTCTAAGGCGCTCACACAAAATCAAAAATAATGCCCTGGAATTTGATGGATTTGAGGACTTTGTTTTCTTACACAAACCCGCAGATCAGCTCTTGACATGGCAGTGCTTGTAAAAGCTGATAAGTCTGGTTTTGCTGCTTGCAGGTGTGACATTTTACATGAGATTTTGCTATCAAACCTGTCTGGTTTAATGAAGATGAACTAAAAGATACAACAAGAATAAGTGACTTAATACTTCTTTAATTACTTCTTTCATTAGTCTTGTATTTCTCTTCCCATATACCCCTGTCCCCAGTCCCAGTCCTGGCTGTAATTTGGTGTGTGTGCTCTTATAGGTTGGGATTTAAGGTAAGAATTAAGATTAGGTTTACTTGGGTTAAGATCTGGGTTATAAGAGCGTCAGTGAGCGCGTGTGCGTGTGTATGTGTGTGTGTGTACTACCTATCAGATGTGTCCAGATGTTTCCCGTCTCCGTGTGGATTCTGAAGATGCTCTTGAAGCAGGCGCGAAATGAGGGCATGGGTGGCCTGTGGCCGTGAAGCAGGAAGTCGTTGTCCTTCAGCCAATCGGGGAGCACGTCGTGAGGTATGACACGCCATCGACCCTCCCACACCTGATTAGTTAATCAAGGACACAGACAGAAACGTCACACTTAAAGTTTAGAAAAACAACCTGAAGGCTGATGTGAGTGGAAGATGTTAATGAAAAAAATGACTCTTAATCAATTTGAAATGTCCTTTATGAGAAGCGGCTGGTTATTTACTGAATGTCCTTGAAAGAGTGTGTGTGTGTGTGTGTGTGTGTGTGTGTGTGTGTGTGTGTAAGTGTGTGTGTGTGTAAGAGGGGAGTACAGTATGTGATCACGAGTGTGTGTAGTGTAAGTGTCAGTGTCAAATGAACAGTATTAGGGTCAAATGATGTAAATAAATAACCTCAAGTCCGATATGGCTAACACCCCTGATGGAGAGATCAAAGAGGGAGAATCCTTTGACAGTTTCTCTCCAGTGATTAATTTCCCTAATTTACAACCTGCTGGTTGCAATTTCAGCAGACTCTCAGCGTGTGAATATTAGTCCAAGCTGGTTCATAGGAGTCCACGTTCCAGCAGTGTCATCTTACAAGCAGGCACTCTTGATATCGGCCTACATGTGCATTTTCATTTCAAAATATTAAATAATAAAGATACATAGCTGATTAGGAAAACCGCACATAAACTGGCCTCTCAGAATCTGTTGTGAATCCATCAAACCATAACCACGTTCTGAGAGTTTCTGGCAAAGTAAATGGCAGAAGAATAAAAACCAATAATGTGCTGTTTTTCAAATTAACTTTGCACTCTCAAACTACACTGTAAAACACTTTTTTCTGTAGTAAACCGGTTGATTTCTGCAAGCAACTGCCATGTATTTTGGACATACTCCAGTTTGGCTTGTACCCAGACTGATGAAACATGTTCTGTAGAAGGGATCAAGTAGAAGGTAAAAAATAAAACGATAAACCTGAGCATGTGAAGTTTGCTCAGGACACAAAACTCAGTTTTCATTGTGTTTTTATGGTTTTATTGGTTTCTTTTACTATGTGGTTTTATTGTGTGTTGTTGTTAAACTGCCTCGGTAAAAACAAACATGGCTCTTGGGAAGAATAACAAATTTAGTGGGCGGTGGAATTAAGGTGTGGCACTCCAAAACGTCTGTGTAGATAAGTTAAGGAGCAGAATGCAGAGAAAATACATTAAACCATTTTAACATAAAGTCATGCATGTGTGTGTGTGTGTGTGTGTGTGTGTGTGCAGTATGTGTGTATTCATTACCTTGTGTACAAACTCCTCCATCCTCTCCATGGCATGGTGAGCCTGCAGCAGCGGAGTCATTCCCATGAAGCCTTCATCACTGCTCTTCTCATCCTCTTCCTCCTTCTCCTCTCCTTCTCTTCCTCTGCCATCCTCTTCATTTATTCTTTTCTCCTCATCACACTCTGGGACACTCTGAAAAGAAAAGGAACAGACACATAGTTAGGACTGAGGGATTTTAGAGGACTGGTTACATTTTGTCTTGTTTGAACAAAAAAAATAAACTTTTAAAGCTTAAAAAACTTCTGAATTTTAATTTCTTGGGGCATTTCAGCTTCGTTAGATGAATGAAGTGAGGTGTGACTGAGAGGGGGCTCTTTAAATTGATCCTGCCGCAAGCACAATAAGCCCCCTTCAGAAATTCCATAATCCTGCTCACATGCGAAGGAAATTCAACGCGAAAAGAGAACTTTCTTCCTGGTTCATCATTCAACTGAGGAAATATGATCATAAATCATGTTGTTGTTGTGTCCTGTAATGTTCTTCACAGCATCACCTCAATGCACCATGGGAAAGAATCTATGTTTTTATGTGTAGTGAACAGGGAGACCTTTCAGCTGCAGGATTCATGTAGTTTCTTTTAAATTGCCTGTGAGCAATAAACTGGATCAGTTAATAATCATGTCTTTTTTCTTTTTGGAATTACAGCAAAGACCCGGGCCGCGTGTATGCTGTAAGGTGTTGAACTAGACTGCTGAACTAAGATGCCTACAAGGTGTTCACGTTTTCCATATCAACCAATCTTCTCAGGCTTTCCAGATTAAAATAATTTCAGAGACCATATACAAATTAAAGCAGGTTCCTCATGACCCCCTGTAACAGGTTAAATATGTATTAACCTATGAGTGACTTTCTGTTCTCAGATTATGTCATTTGAAACAAATTTAGCAGCCTAACCAGTATGTCAAAAGAAAGGACCAAGGATTATAGAAATAAACATAATTTGGTGTATTTTTGATCCTTTCCTGTCATATTAATCATCTCATGATCGCTCAGATTTATCTCGTAAAGTCTTTGGGTGGTTTGGAACTGTCTTAAAGAGTCTATATAAACACGAACAAGTAAAAAAATAAAATTTTTAAATTTTAATAGGAGCAGAAGGGAGTGTGCATACATAATACAGTTTGCAACACTGATTGGTGTGAATTTGGGGTTCCTGTATTAGAATTACAACAAGCAAAAATGAAAACAGTATATTTTAAGAAAAAGAGCAAATGTTTGATTGAACAGATGTTGACGCAGTCTGTCTAATCTTCCGTTTATAAATGGAAGATTGGTCAGACAGTGTGAACTCAATCTAACACAATAGCTGTCACAGCTGGGGAGCCAGGGACTGCATTAATATGGCTAGTGCTTTGTGATAAATACACAGTCATTCGTCATAACTGACACACAAAGCAACACTCACACACAGACCCCACAAGCAGAGTTAACACACTAGAAGCAGTGGTGTGTGCAGATTCTGGTGGACAAAAGTGATAGTGTGCTTTCACACAAGGAAGAGGTGTTGCACACACACACAAAAAAAAGATGCACGTAAACACAAAATAGATATTTCTTTTCACGCCAACACACACACAATCTTCACCACACATACGCCACGTTCTGCTGAAAGGAAATGATTAGAAAAGATGCTTTCTGTTCTCTTAATTTCTCCCGGGGAGGGACGAACAAAAGAGAGACAAGAGTGAGAAAATTAGAAAAAAGCAGCGAGCCAGAGATAGACAAGAGAACAAGAGATCTGCAGAAAGAGAGAGAGAAGTCCTGTTGAATATATAATGCATGACTAACCCATTTTTAAAGACCCACCAGCAAAATACACCCTAACTGCATGGTTTCTGCTTTGTGTGAGTGTGTGTGTTGACCGTGATGTCTCTTATGTAGACATTTGCGTGTCTCACACAGTCAAAAGTTTGTTGACCGTCAACCCTTTCAGGTTCCTAAAGTCTGACGTTGTTGGTCTTACATCCGCTCGTGTGCATGTGTATGTGTGTCTGCATACGAGTGTGTAGACTGCACTTAATCATGCATGAGGACGAATCTCAGTCGGCTGCTGTGTATAGTAAGAGAGGGATACAGACACACACACACACACACACACACACACACACAGTTTCAAAATCAAAATCAAGCAACTGTAAAACCACATTCTCATAAATCCACTGTTTCAAGATAAAGGTGACACCTGACATCGTCTGTGCGTGTGTGAGGGTAAGCGTCAGAGATTGATTATACTATGTGAGCAGAGGGTATTTGGGTGACTGCCAAGTAGTCACGTGTTCTCCGCAGCCTTTGTGTGTGCGTGTGTATATAGCACACGTGTAATAGCCTCTCATGTAATGTAGGTGTAAGCTTAAATCCAGATGCTGCCAGTCTCGCTGTGGATTGTGAGGTTATTCTTGAAGGGTATGAATACCTCTGTGTGTGTGTGTGTGTGTGTGTGTGTGTGCGTGTGCGTGTGCGTGTGCAGGAGGACAACAAGGTGTCCTCTAAGTGTACTCAATATACCATCACTGAATTGGTGCTTCCTGAGAAGCCAGTACACACACACACACACACACACACACACACACACACACACACACACACACACACACACACACACACACACACCTACACAGATGATACACTCCACTATACACCATACACATAATAGGGCACTAGAACAGCAGCTACTGCACTGTAACTGTAAATACATTCAGAGGACAGATTGGAATAGGGGACAGTGTGTCATACATTAACACATACAGTACGAAAAAGACAGCAACATAGATAGGGAGGGAGAGGTGGAGATGGTGTTAAGTGATTTAAGATCTAAAAACCACCTTTTTTTGAACCGATTAGGCTACTGTACAGTCACACTCTGTTTTGTTTTTGTTAAGTCAAGTTTGTGAGATAGAGAACGAGATAATGTGTGCTTGTGACTTGGCCTAATTTTTATTGGTGGTAAACTGCCACAGGAAGTATTTGCAAAATTGACCATGGCAGTGGTAAATGCTGAAAAATCACCTACACCTTGGGTGTAAAAAACAAAACAAAAAAAGGGATAAAAATAATCAATGCACCAGAACCAGAGATATCATGTCTTTTATTCCGCACATTCTTGTTCCTTGTCAAAACCTGGAGTCTAAACTACCCGACCTTGACGGTTCACAGAGCTGAAAACGGCTGTTTGTCTTAGCTCATGAAAAGCTGACGTTTTGGAGAACCATGGTTTTCACAGGACAGCAAAGACATTTAGTTATTAAAAACTGTGAAAACAGTTCTCCCACAGAATGATTTCCTGCCTTGATCTCAAGATATTTGTGCTTAATATAGGTGTTGTGTGTCTGTTGGTTACTGTAGCATTTGACTGCCTTTGTACCGCATGAAACACAGAGTGTGTTTCTGTGGGAGTTTGCAGATATATGGAGGAAAAGAAATACAGAAAATGACCAGCTGCCAGCTTGGGAAACGGAGAAGAAACTGCTTTTCTCCTGTGAAACATCTGTTCGGCTGCAGTAAACCCAATCCAGACTGTGAAAGCCGCAGTGTTGCAGTTTAGCAGCAGGTGATGCTGAAGGTTTGGCTGTCTACTGCTCAGCTGAAGTTACTGTAATCTAATAACAACTCAGAGAGAAGATCCAGACAGGAGGACTGTAGGAGCAGCTTAAGTTTCTTGGAAACGTGGGCTATCCCTAACACACTAATGTGCTTACATTCAGGCGCTCACACACACACACAGAATGTCTTCCACACGTGACTCAACCTCAGCTGCCCAGGCTCCAACAAGTCATATGACAGAGGTTACGGCGTCAAATTTCGCTCTGTGTGAAAGTGTGTGTGTGTGTGTGGATATGATCCCATCGCTCTGGGAAGTGTCCATCCTCGGCTCTGAGATCTCACTGTATAACAGCTCATCGTCTAGGACTAAAACAGTCTGGAGGTCAGCGCAGCCAGGCTGGCTGCTTGTCGTCTGACACAGAGCCACAGTTACATTATCTCAGTTGTTGTCATACTTCAACAGAGCACGGATCCACCCCCCCTCCCTTTTTTTAAGGAAAATATTTCCAGGAAAATGCCTGAGGAAATCGGTAGGATTCCGGAAACGTATTTAAACAGATTTTATAACGTGTTCAACCTGTTCAAAGGGAAGCTAGTCTATTATCAAAGTAAACATTTGGTTTTGGAGGGAGTTCGGAGGAATCTTACTCACACTGTCCATATGTGCTTCAGGCTTGTAAACTCATGTGGCTGTAATGACTTTAATACCCCTCAGCATATTCAAATCTAGCATTGACTGCTGCAAAATAAGGAGACATTCAGAGAAATGATACTGATAACTAGGTCTGCATTACCAATTTAATTACTGATTAATCTGCTGATTATTTTCTAAATTAATCAATTAATTGTTTGGTCTAGTAAATGTTCTGAAGTGAAAAACGCCCATCACAATTTCCCAAAGCCCAAGTTGACTTATTTAAATTGTTTATTTTGTCCAACCAACAGTCCGAAACTCAAAGATATTCAGTTTATGACCATAAAAGACTAAGAAAACCAGCAAAAATTCACATTTGCAAAGCTAGAACCAGTACATTTTGAATTTTTGTCTAAAAACATTTGTTTCCAATACATTTTCTGCTGAAAATAAACTAATGAATTAATTGAATAATCGTTTCAGCTCTACTGACAATGTGTGTACCTGTGTACATGTTGGTGTGTGTATGGCCTTAGTAGGGTTTGTGTCTGATAAAGGGGGTAAATAACCTTATCAGTTGAAAGAAAGAAAGGTCCATCTGTACTTATCTTTCTCAGTGAATGCTGTAAGTTTCAGACAAAAAAAAAAAAAGTTGACTTAGCGTTGTATTAAACACAGCAGCAACACAACTACAGCTCAATAACCAGATGATGGATAGTACCCAGGAAAATCTTCCAGGAAGAGCACGTGTGCAGGACAAAGTCAAGAATAACAACGACAGCACAGAGACTTCCAACACTTTTCATACATGCATGAGCTAAGTAGCTAGTGTTGGATGATAAACAGAGATGAGTACGAGGAAACCCCTCAAGACACCGGTCTGCTCAAGATTAAATGAGGCAGTTTTTCTTAAAAACCCCTAAAAGACTGATCTCTCCCTCTGTCTCACACATGTACTCAAAAAAAAAACCAACCATATATCCAGCTCCCCTCACACTCATTAACCATTCTGTATGTAGACCTGGAATAATGACTTTTACCTGACTAATGACTGTTCACATGCACACACACATGTTATGAGGAATCCTCCGCTCTAATGAGTTCTGCTGAGCTCTACAGGAGATAAGTTGAAAAGGAAGTGAGGAGGGAGGAGAGACATTTGAGGAAAAATCTCCATTTTTCAGAGAAACATGGAACTTTAGACTCAATGTAAACAAAGTCACATGCTGGCAGTTTGGTAAAGGGCGGGATCCTGGAAACAGCTGCCAGCCAGAAGAATACAGCGGAAACTCTGTGGACCAATGACAGCAGAGTCCGGACTTAGAACGGACCAAAGAGGGAAGAGCTCACACCCTTGTACACCGTAACCCCTGCACAGTCCAGACGGAGAGATTCGACATGTGACTCACACATGCAGACCGCTCTCTTGGGGCCATAACAATTTGGACAAGATGCCAAGACCCTCAAAAACAGACAGTATGTTCCAAACACATGCACATGCCAGACTCCAAAAAGCACTGTGCTCAGGCTGCCACAAGACAGACTGTTCTCTCTGCTCTTGCCCATGGCCATGAGGAGGGCATGAAAAATCTGCATTAGCATGGAAACAAAGTAACCGATTTTTATCAGACTGGATCAGTTGGAAGCCTTAAATCAAGGATCTTCAATTCCTTACTGATTTCCTTCATTACATCTAGCCTATACAAAGAACAAAAGGAGGCTGAGGCAGATAATGGGCAGTAGGTACATCTTTTTTTTTAATCTTTAAGATATTTAAAGGAATAGGTCAACATTTTGGGAAATACACTTATTTGCTTTCTTGCAGAGAGTTAGATGAAAAGACTGGTACCACTATACTGTCTGTGTGGTAAATATAAGGTTACAGTCAGCAGTCTGTTAGCTTAGCTTAGCTAGAGTGTAAACAGGAGGAAACAGCTAGCCTGACAAAATCTGCCTACCAGCACCTGTAAAGCTAATTAAAACGTTATATCTTGTTTTTTTATGTCCGTACAAAAACCTGTGTCGGACTACTTCTTGGCCAGTCTGAACCAGTTGCCAGGCAACCAACGGAGACTCCAGGAAATTACCAGTCCCAGCCAAGAAACAGTCTGGCACATAACCCCCCGTAAAACAGCCAATTGTCATTTTTATACTTGTTTGTATATATTAAACAAATGTAGGTAGGCAGATTTTGTTACCCTTAGACAGAGTCAGGCTAGCTGTTTCCCCGTTTCCAGTCTTTATGCTAAGCTAAGCTAACCAGTGCTAGTTAATGTACAGACCTGAGAGTGCTATCGATTGCCTCATCGAACTCTCAACAAGAAAGCAAATACATGAAATTCCCAAAATGTCGAACTATTCCTTTAAGATGTGGTTTGTGCAATGTGCATGTAGCAGCAACTCAATAACTGGGAAATGTGTCCATAATATTCCGGACATTCAGTATGATATGTTAGCCCAAACCATAAACCATTTTTTTCAGTTTATTCCTCACAAATAATTGCATTCCATTTTGTTATTAAAATATAACAAACTCGCATACTCCCCCTCTTTCCACTGTAGCCCTTAAGGTGCGGTAGCATGTCAGCATTACAAGTTCAGATTTTTCTCCCTACAATATCCGAGGGTTTAATGCATTACGCTAGTAGGAATGCTAGAACAACTAAAGGACTGTGATCGTAGATGACAGGTACAATAAGAGGAAGGGAAACTGGATGTCAGATCCACCTGAGGCTGGGCGTCGATACAAGAAAGCAATAAAAACAAACAGAGGATGTGCAGAGGACTCAAAGGTCCAAAATCTCAAGCATTGTTCACTGGTATTTGTTCACCGTTTATTGGGAATTCCCTTGTTTTGTTGTTGGTGGTTGAAGTTTGTGTGTAATAAAATTCCACAGCTTGAGTTGTTGGCTGACAATACCCCCATCTCATTCATCTGAGTGTACAGTATGTGTTGAGTTTGTTTCTTTTAAGGTGCTTGTTTACAGAGAAGTATCTGTTGTCTCATTGTAAAAAAAACCCACAGAAGTCTATTCATTCTCTGGTAAAACCCCTTTAAAGGACGGGATAACATTAGCAGACTTTATTGGGTTCTTTGGCTATCTTTAGTTCTCAGCAGGATAATTTCTCCACTCTCCAGAAAATCTAATTTTCATTAGTTGCATCAGCACAAACTTTCAATTGAAACTGACTCGCCTAGCAGCTAATGCCATCTAAAATTCCTGTAAGTCTTAATTACCTAAATTGAATTAAACAATCTGTAAGACATGATGCTTGGCACTCATGGATTACCGATGCAATAGTGGCTTTAGAGTGTTAGTTTTAGAGGCATCATTAAGACACGTTTTAACTTTAACGGTCTGTTTAAAACAATTGTGAGCACCAAATTCCCATGCCAAATGTTTCATACAAAAGTATTAAAGCTGCGATCACTGGCAGGTGAATAAAGGCTATTGTTTCAAACTGTGGGGTGTGATCAGGAAGACATACAAATACCAGAACTGCATGGAGACAAGTTCAAAAAGGTCTGAAAAACAGGTAACCTGAAAAAATTAACAGTTTTTGGGGGGGAAAAAAATCATCCTTGTAACTTTTAAAATAAAATGTATGAACAAAGAATATGGATCAAACTGTCATAATAAGAGGCAGAGCCCATTCAATCTGATGGTAAACAGGATGTGTGATACCAACCCCAAAGCTATACCACAAACTCACAAACACAAACACCTATATAAAACGCTGAAAAATTCAAAGGGCAGCCCGTGGGGTGTTGAGACAGCCTGCCCTCGCTGGTTGGGGCAGGGGGCCCCAAGTGTCCTCTCAGGTATCAGTGTTGTGTTACAGCAGGTAAAAATGGCGCACACAAGCTTACACAATGCACACACACGCACTCTATTGTGTTTCAGCTCAACGGCTCTATGCTGATCGCCTTTCACACTGAACAACAGACTGGCAGCTTTGTCTGTACACACACACACACACACACACACACACACACAAGTGATGCCTGTGAGGGAGAGTGTCTGGCACATTTGTTTGATCAGTTCGATAGGTTGCGTTCATGGGATGCTAATCACAGATTTTTGTTAATGTGTTTGCTTTCCTTCCAGGAAGACGTCTTTATATAGACATAACAGGCCTATTTTTAGGGGCTGTGAATCTTGCACACATTCAACATCCACATCACTTTAGAGTGGAACTAAAATTGAACATCAGGTGAGGCTGAGCCAACCCCATCATAATGCACTGTTAATTACAACAGCACAGAATGACTCATCATTGAGTTTGAAAAAGCCTTGGGTGGTGCTGATAATAAGTGGAGGTGGCGGAGGTTGAAAAGCTTGGGAAACAGGCTCATGATCACACCATGCAAAATCAAGTTCCAAAAACCTGCTGGTAAAACCCGAGAAACTCGTTACATAACGCTCTATTCTCCTTCAGAAACTATTTCTGAGGTGCCCCTGAGCAAGGCACTAAACCCGGTTATAGTAGCAGAATGCATTTATAGTTTGTGTTTATTCTGAACTTTTATCTACACAGTGTTGGCAGATTGAGCTCAACTTTTCCTCTGTTAATGACACATCTGGTGCTCTTTTTACTGCATGTACTTTTAATTTTTACTTTTTATGCTTCTGCTTTCCATTTAAGCGCCGTTCACTGGAAGTGTGATAATGTGTCACTTTATGACTCTTGCATCTTGTATGTTTTACATACTTGTATGTATTTATGTTCTAAGGATAATTCACCCATTATGAAAATTAAAGTATAACCATGCAGTACTTTTAAAGGCAAGCAAAGTCTCACATGTTGTCCCAAAACCTTGCTAAACTTTAAATCTTTAAAAGTTTAGCACTAAAACTAAATCTGTTCTTAACTTGAAATTGCTCATTTTCTAAGAGAGGTCAAATTATCTTCCAATGTTTAATTAACTCCAGTTGTTTAATCTACTTTTTGATCTGTGGAAACGCATTAGGTCTTCAAAGGGAAACTTGTGCTAAAACATGTTGTATACACACACAAAGGCAGCAGACTGTGGTCGAGTGATTAAACCACAACACTAATTACTGTTTTTCTAATGAACATGAGTGTGAGTCACATCACGTCTACAATGCTTTTACCTACTACTACTACTACTACTACTACTACTACTACTACTACCTTTTAAATTTCGGAAAAATAAAACCTCCAGTGTATATGCTTATGTTTAGGCTTATGTTATTATACTTAAAGACTTCGCTGGTCAGCATCAGTTACAGAATATTATACTTCCCTGCAAACAACACCTCTTTAACTATTAATGTGAGGGTGTGTGCGTGTTTTGGTTGGATAGTTTTCCTGTGTGACCAGTTGACCCATACCACGCCATGTGGCTCTGAACCAACCAGATGACAGCATGCGTGTGTGCATGTGTGTGTGTGTGTGTGTGTGTGTTGGACACTCACCCCATTGTGTGAGGGGCACTCTGAGGTGCTGAGGTGACTGGTTGAAGGACCTGAGGTGGGCGTGTTTCCCTTTTCCCGGGGACTCATGGGATCTGTAGGCGTGTTGTCTGTCGTGTGTTCAATGAGATTTGAAGTTCTATGTCGAAGCACGAAGGCAGGGCCATCGGCCCCGCTCGTCTCTCCTCCGTCCAGCTTGAAACGCTGGACCAGCCTCTGTGGGCAGAAGACTCAGTGAAGGAAGTTGGCTAAATCCGGAGGAGACCAAACCTGATCGGACTGAACAACAGGAACAGGTGGAAGATGAAGAGGACAGAACAGAGAGATGGGTAGAAATAGAGGAAGAAAGAAAGCAAGAAAGAAAAGAAAAGACAGCAAAAGGAAAAAAGAAAGTTAGTCTTCATGATTTTGTTTATCCTCAAATTTAAAAAAAAAAAAAAAAAATCACAGTAATGAAATCAAAACAAAACAGAAGAAAGAACCCAGGCATCAGAACTGTTAAGATCATATTTTTACAATATTAAAGTAATATGATAACACAGCGTAGCAGTTTTCCAAACAATAAAAACACAAGCAAGGCATTATCTAGTAGTAGTAAAAGGTCACAAGATCAATCCCCTTAAAAGACAAACTATCCTGCAGATACATCACTATCCCCAGTGCAGTTCATCCATTCAAAGCAGTTCTGCATTACAGATAAAGATGATGTTGGTTGTTGCTTTATCTCAGTCACCACAAAAAATGTCACCGTGGTATCAAGGCCTTAAAATGCTGGATCTACTAAGCAGCCAATTAGGAGCTGCCAACTTGCTGTCATGGTGAGTTGCTTAGCGACGAGAGGTGTCAAGGACAGGAACAAGAGATTCACACACAGGAAGTAGATGTGTTCCCTGATGAGAACTTACAATCCCTTTTTTCTTTCTCTGTCACCGTTTCTCAACACTGTTTTTTTTTTTTCTTATTTACAGGGAAATATAACACTATATCATCATTTCATAATTCAATTTGTCGAACAGTGTTGAAGAGTAAGGTGGGAAATTTCCACCAAAATCAAATCAAGTCAAAATCAAATATAACTGCTAAAGTGTCACATAAATTCTGATATAACTAAAAAATGAGTCTTATCCAGCACCCATTATATGAAATGCGACTCTCTGACAGTATAAATAAAAAGAGATTGAATGGTTGCAGCACTACCACTACACAGCTATAAAGTCAGACATACATCTTTTTAAAATTTGGAAGAAACTCATGATGGCAACAGGAGTGAAAGTGTACAGGTGCTATTACTAAATATGTGAGGTCCTTAACCACAAACTAAACTTGGAGCAAACACGACCAGAAAAAAGAGGCCGACTAAAAAAAATCCTTGGTTTGGAAGATTTACTTTTCTATCCTTGAGCAGACATTTGGCCTTCATATGCTCATGTGTGCCTGACCTAGACCCATTCATAATTTGCATGTTTGTTTCCAAACACTCACACGGCCAAAGCGTTAAGGTTCCATAATGATGAGAACTGCAGCTGCACATTCACATCAGCATGTCTCACACTGCTGAGATCAGTCTTCTCTTCATGCGCGCTCCAGAGGGGCCAAGTCAATGTGAACATGCCCCCGAGCACTGGATCATTTTATTTAAACCATCCCCCTGTGTTACCAACACAAATATTAGGGAATTATACACTCGAGGGGGGAAAAAAACAACACAAAGGGATGTATAGACACACCTGAGCATGTACTTAATTTGTAATAGGGTGATGTAAGCTAGTGGAGAGCAAAAGAGCTGCCATGGATCTAAAGTACAGGACAAGGTAACACACTCATACAATATATTGGACTACACATAAACTACCTAACTTTCATATAACAAAACCAAATGGTAAATTCTTATTTTAATTAAAGCACTGCTTTTGCACAAATTCTACTGTAACAGACATCAGTAGGGTCAAACTAAATAGTGGAATTCAGAGAGCTGAAGGCAACAGAAAGTTGGCTTCTTTACATTACTGCTGTTCAGCACCTGACTGTGTCTGAGCATGCATCAAGCCATCATTTTGAAATAGCTTTGTTCTTCCATCCAGACTACATATAAGTTTTCAGAAAAACCACAATTTCTGGACTTGTAAAATGCTGAGTGGAGGGCCAAAACAGAGAGGTGTGTATTCATATTTAGTCACCAAAGTGTGGACATGGCATTAACTTTGCAGGACAACATATATTAATAACATTCCCACAAATACTGTATAAGAGCCAAACTAATATAACCCCTACAACTACTCTATAATGATTATTTAAACAGCCCTAGAGCCCTAAGCAGTCCTAAAAGTAAGAATGACTAGATGTTACTAGGAAACACAGTCCTCTTTGAGGAATTATGACACATCCAACAATACGTCTGCTAACTACCATTAGTACAATTGTTTACTTTATTTATTAGTTAACTTATTACTTTGTTTGTTTGTTTGTTTGTTTATCTATTAGAGGTAGAACTAAAAAAATAATACTCACTCATGTTAGATTTTCATGTGAAGGTGAAGTTTCTGTTCACCACACATACTACAACAATGGGTGCAGTGTTTTACTGAGAATGGGT
The DNA here is from genome assembly GCA_002120245.1 of Maccullochella peelii. Lineage (NCBI taxonomy): Eukaryota > Metazoa > Chordata > Actinopteri > Centrarchiformes > Percichthyidae > Maccullochella > Maccullochella peelii. The sequence continues at coordinate 24,655 of LKNJ01001457.1, forward strand.
GTGTGTTGTCACTGAGTGCATATGCACCTGGTTTTTCCATTGATTGATAATTATTACAGAGAAAAACCGTCACACCACACGCGGCTGCTGGTGAAAAACATTGCCATGCTTAAAAAAAAAAAACAGAAAAGAAAAAAAAAAAGAGAAGGGTAAAGACAAAGGAGTACACAAAAGAAGAGGACAGAGAAAATCATTAAAAGAGCCATTGGAGGAATACTATAGTTTCATAACCCAATGACATTGACCAAAAGACAGTACCGCTGTTCTACGCTACGAAGATGAGAAAGAGGACTATTTGAGCTGAACTGAGATGACTGGCCTGTGGGCAGGACTCCTAATCGAAATCAGAGAACACTTCTACACTCAGGGACTGCGCAATCAATCTCGCCGCTTTCCCTCTCTCCTCTTTCTCCCCAATCGACTATTTTTGAAAATTACATTGACACTCTTTTTGAGTAACTGCACCCTCATTTTCTGTCATGATGAAAAGTGAGCGTCCATGCCAGTTCCTTATTAGCTCAACAATAAAAGGAATAAACTACTTTTGATGTGGTTTTTTAGGAACTGTAGTCAGTTCCCAACATAACAGTCTTGTGGCCTGATTGCCACACAAGAACAAACAGCTCTCCTGATAATTGAAACAGCTGAGAAGTTTTGTTCTGTGAGGGTCTGATAAGAGTCTGGAAGCAGAGCAAGAGGGAAAAAAAATCAAAACATTAAAGAGACTTGTGTGGACGACCACACGTGACCATCTCACTCTGTGCATATCTGTATATAGAGAGAGTATGGTCTGACAACTACCTTATTGTGTGTGTGTGTGTGTGTGTGTGTGTGTATGTGTGCGTGCGTTTTGTAATTTCTAACTTTGAGAACATTCACACTGTAAATACGGAAAGTAGAAACACCCTGATGAAGGCAAGGCAGCCAAAATATTTGGTGAGGTAATTGTCTACTGGAGGAGAGTTGTGCGACATGTTTTATCTGCTTGATTGATTGTCAGTGGTCTTCTACAGTCAAAAACATAGAACACACAAGCACACACACATTACACACACTCATTGCCACTGCCTTCAACTCTTAACCAACTGGATGAACACAGTAGCAGAACAGACAGAACAGAACAGACTGACCCCATATTGAGATAAAAAGACTCACTAAGATGGAACATAAGATACAGAGTAAAAAACGGATTCACACACAGAAACCAAATGGGGCTTCCCAGGGTCCGTGCCAACTCCAAATGTTCAAGTTTCAGTTCTGAGACGACAGCTGACACATTATGTCTGTCGACAACAGGATGCAAAATGACTCATCAAGATGTTTCATGCAGGGTAACTGTATGATCACAATTTTCTTGGCTCATAAAAGCCTTGCGAATGTCATGTACACCCTTGTTTTTCCCCTATTAAAGTCTCTGTATGAGGTACAATCATTCTCCATGCTCAAACTCCATGAAACAAACCCATCACGCAGACAAGTTTACCATCTGCTCTGTTTTTCTGCAAGTTCTAACAATTCGGAAAAATATCATCAAACTGCCCCGGAGTGACACTTTAACGTCAGGAAGAGAAACAGGAACGGACACAGAGGATAAAAACAGAACAGCAGCCTGAGGGAACCAGGCTTGTGACCTGCTGGGTAAACCTGGGTCAAGAAAGGGATTTGCCAATACTGTCTCCTCACTCTGAATCTATACTGCCCTTGAGCAACACTTCCCTTTCTTGGCTAATGAAACTGCTCAGAAGCTAGAGTAGATAAAACAGACCAAGCAATCAAGATTGTGTGTTGTCAGCAGCAATTTTAGAAATAGTCTTTCAGTACACATCGTCTTTTAATTTTTAATATTTTATTCTCTTGACATTATGAACCAGCTCTGAGGCTACAACAGCAATGCCATCAATATGCATTATTGTCCTTTATCCATGGATGCTATTGAGATTTTATGCTATTGATTTGACCTACAGGTCAATAATGAGTTTGTGTATCCACTACAGATGACAAAACAGTGTGTGTGTGTGTGTGTGTGTGTGTGTGTGCGCACATGTCTTGCAGGCTGTGATGCCATGTTATGAGTTGGCAATTTTAAAACCTTAGCAATTTTGTCATGACACAAGGGACAATATTGATCTTTAAATGTCATTGTCAATGATAAAAATCTTCAGGTTGTTGTTGGAGAGTTAAGAATTACAAAAACAAGGTTAAAGAAACTGGATATCTATGGAACATTTGTGTTTGTGTTGCTACACAAGAAAAAAAATCTTCAGCTCTGACTTTATACTTTACAGTGTGTTTATTTTTATTTATTGTCATACAGCACATCTTAGCCGCACTACATGTCACTGCCATAGACTGTATATAAAGATGGACGACGCGCCTCCACCTCCTCCTACTGTACAAAAATGAAGCCAAAATATCCCGGATTTGGGAGTTGCCATCTTGCGCTGGTAACATCATTTGGAGCCTAGAATCTCCGCAGTAGTGATCCCTGGCTCAAGTTCCCACCAATACACCCACCTGAACCAATCACAAGCACACTCACAGTTGACTCAGTCAATCATGATGTCACACCCCCTTTTTATATAATCAAATAACTAATTAAAACCACACTTATCAGGAAAACGAACACCTGAACAGACATCAGCAAGATTAGAACTACCTAAAATGACAGAAAGCATCTTTGGAAAAAAATGTATTTGATGTGTACTCTGACTTTTCAGTTTGGCCCATGTCCCATCTGCTAACACAGAGGGGGGCGGGGTTTATGACCTATACTACAGCCAGCCACCAGGGGGCGATCGAGATGTTTTGGCTTCACTTTTGGGGAATTGTCATGTCGTCCATCTTTATATACAGTCTGTGGTCACTGCACATTCTTTGTCTGACATACTGAATCCAACACTATCCAAACTTAAAATAGATTTAAAAAACAGTTGATGGGATGGTTGCTCGGGCTACTACATTACAGTCTCTACTTACAGGCCTTTCTTATAGTACCTGCAGATTTTTGGCATGTGGAGGCTGCCGTTATCCAGAGGACCATTAACTGGCTTTACATTGGGTATACCAGTCAAGAATGTAAAATCTGAGTTCGTACAACACTGATAAGATCTGTCTATAACTAATGACCACATTTCTTTAACTATACACATGTTTAATGGTAACTATACACATGTCTAAATGCTAAGATTAGCATGCTAACAGTCCAGTCTACACACAAGGTTATTTATTCAGGTGCATTATTCCACAGAGGCCTGAGCATGTGCCCAGCTTTCCCTCATGCTCATTGTCACCATCTTTCTCTTTGTCCCACTCTCACTTCCTCCCTCCCTCTCTCTCTCTGTCTCTCTCTCTCTCTCTCTCTCTCTCTCTCTCTCTCAAACACACCAAAACACACAAACGTACAAACACACAAGCAGAAAGACAGCTGACTTCACTTCAAAGTAGTCATTGTCACTGTAGAGCCGTGAAAAGGTGGCTCCAAAAATCAATCCTGGCAACAGACAGACAAACCCAACAGGAATTAAGGTAAAAAAGGAAAAAAAAAAAGACTGAGGAAAGAAAGAAAATAACAATGACTGAAAACTGAAACGAAATGTCAACGGGAATTGATTTGTCCTCTATTTTTTCTCCTCAAGGGAAAGAGTGAGTGGTGAACCTGGGCAGCAGTTATTTGTACAAATGTGGAAGAGGAATGAAAAATAAGCAGATGTACCCATTTCTGGTTCTTAAACTGTGGACCCACATTAGTTTAAGGGGCCCATCTGTCATTGCTGTGATTGTTAATCCCACGTATATCAATTTGTGTATGTGTAATACAGGAGGGGGGCAACGGCAGGTGACCTAAATTGTGGAGAGAAAGCGTGTTTTATGAGGAAGCTCACTGCAGGCGAAGGCAGTGGACAGAAGCGGGTGAAAGCATTACTTCTTCTAACTAAAAGGAGAAGAAAAAGATGTTAAGGAACGACAGAAGATATGAGTTACTAAAACTGCTTTTCAGCATTGTCTGGTTGTGAGACACGCAACTACGCCTGGGTACTGCATGAATGTGTGGGTGCTTGTGTAATAACACATTAAGTTGTAGGTCATAGACTATTTGAGGGATCGTATTGTACTGTTTTCCTTTACAAATGTAGGACAAAGGTCAAACAGTATGGTACAAGTACTGTGTAACTGGTCCATACACTGTAAAAATTTAAATCAATTTTCACACATAGTACAGTAGACCTTGACTCCATTAGACAACAACGGCTATGAGAATAATGACAAGAGCATTCACAAATGTGTCTCCATCGTTACTTATTGTATAAGGAGATTTTGATTACATTTGCTGTTGACATTTAGCTCTTCTAATTCAATATCAGCTTTTCTGTAAATGATGCCACTTTGTAATTTAAAGAAGCCACGCTGACTGACTTTATAACCAATGCACAGTCAACACATTATCTAAGATAACAAGTTCACGTGACAACACATTTTGCACATTGCCCTTTAAACAACATGGTTTGGTGGACTGCTTCCTGTCATGTCTGCCTCTCCTTTCTCTGTCTGCCAATCAGTCTAGTCAAACTAGTCAAACATAAAGATCTAGGCCTTGAAAAGTCAGAGTGAGTGTGGGATGGTAGTAGTGATGAGACTCAGGTGTGTAGGAGTATTTTAATCAGTGTAGGAATTTGTCAGTGTTGGTGAAGACTCTTCTTGTTAAATTGTCAATATCTTAAACCCCTGCTTACTCAGGTAGAAAGACAAGTTGCATTGACTCTTGTTTGTGTCCCAGTGGTTTTGTTCCTACAAAGAAATTTAACCTGTACATCATCAGCCTCTGAACCGCAATTACTTAAAACCTTTTAATGTTGCAGAAAGAATTTAATTTAGTCCTAAATGCTCAATGTCAGATCAAAGCCTGACCTTGTATACATCAATAAATGACAACAAAAAAAAAAAAACTAAAAAAAAACAAGACCTTCTGGCTGGTAAATTGTTACTATTTTGTAAACTAAGGTGGCCTGCTATCCATTAATTATTTTGCAGAGTTGGACATCACATTTTCTTTCCAAAAAACTGGATTAGTCACTCTGGAGTCAAACTCTTGATTTGGTGGTGCTTTTCACTTTACTGTGCTTAATGCTGTGTGTATGTTCCTGTGGCAGGGGGTTGGTGAATAGGCCTCCCTTTGTATTTGGGACAGCTTTACAATGATCTAAACCTGCTGTTGGGGCACCACATGACTGATTTTACTGTTCACTGGGACTATGTGGTCATACTGAGACCTGCACTTAAACATAACCACACACATACACACCCACCGTGCCATGATATGACTGATTCTCTGTCTCCATGCTGCTACACCTAAAAGCTGGTCAGTGCTAATAAAAGTGTTTGCTTAAACCTACTTGCAGCTTCACATGGGTTGGGTTTGCTTCATGCAATTAATGATAGAGACTTCAGACTATATTTGCAAGTCAGTTTTGCATGTTTTCTACATCACAACAAGTTGCCATTTTAACCCACATAAAATAAATCGTATCAATAAATAATCTTACTTCATCTTGAATTTTAATATTAGGACTTTATTACTATTACACATTATATTTAGGTTGTCTGTGTAAGTGTGTGTCTCCTGGTGACCGCGCAGTCCTGGTACAACAGTGAGTTACTGATGCGGCTGCCAGCAGTCTTATGATGGAGAGATAAACAAAGAGACCCAGTGAGAAGTGAACCACACACACACATACTTTTGTTCTCTCATTCACTAAAACAGGCAGCCACGTAGCACAGTTACTACCAAGTACACACACAGACGCTTGTAAGACATGGTGGAAGGTGGAAATATTTTACCATAAAAATAGTCCATATTTATTCCATAGGTATGTAACAGGCTGTTCCTAAGACATTCCTAATTTCGTCAGAAGACAAGAGAACAATACCATGACAGATTACACACACATACACAAGCATAGGTCATATGTTAGGGGACATTCAGAGGAGATGGGCCAAATCGTCAGTTTGGTTTGATTTGAAACAAACTCAGGGAAACACACAACCTGTGTAACACTTTTACACTTTCACACACATTTTAAACAGTGCTGGTCCCTCTGTCAAACACTCTCCCTAACTCTAACCAAACAGTTTAACAGGCCATCTGTACCTCACAACTTGTTGACCCTTATTTAAAAGTAGTGGCTCACCCAAAATAGGAGGTATTTTTAAAAAAAGTATTCTTGTAAAAGTGAATGGCATTCACTGAGAATAGCAGAAGCCAAAACATGTCCACCAACAACTTTAAAAAATGACCTGATTTTGCTTCCAGAAGAAAGAAGTGCTTTCCACACAGACACAATGCCACAGATCAGGTGCAAAAGCAGAAAAATCCACATAAAACATCCTGTTAGTTTTAAGTTATCAACTCTTCACAGTTTGTGGGTGGTGAAGGTTGAAAAATAAATCTGATATACTGTTGCTGAGTTTGTCTTAACCTCACTTAACTAAAACAGAGAATCTCTGAACATATCAAATTGTCCTGGAAAATCTGTAAATGTTCCTGGACCCCCACCCCACTACACAATACCTAGGCTAACACTAAAACTGGTTAAATCCTGCCCAAATTACCTCGCAAAGATATTCAAAGTCACTGCTCTTTGTCTCTAAATAGTACTGAACCACTAGCCATCTTAACATAGAGCAGACACAGACCACAACAAGGTCAGTGTGCTGCTGGCTCTGGTGGTGAACACAGTGCAGCCACATGCAGTAGTTGTCAAGCACTAGGTCTGTGTGGTAACGCCAAGGTGGGTTGCATGAGGATAAAAATAGGTCCCCTAAATGTTCTAATGAGAAGGGAACCTAAAGCTACTAAATACACTCAGTGCTTGGGGCGTAAGATGCTTCCTCTGCCTATGGACAAAGTAATTAACTTGCAACAGGCTAATTTAGCTGGGTGTATTGTGAATGTTATTATGTGTGTACATGTTCACTCAGGCAACAAAATAACAAGAACAATAAATAAAACATTTAAGAGAAAGGCGTGTTTTGTATTTTTTGTTTTGTACACAACACACAGTGTTGTTTTGAGAGTTGTGAGGGAAGGAAAGCACAGACGGAGACAAGAAGAGGAATATAAAAGAAAGAGAGAGGCCGCTACTCTGTCTTATGATCAATCAATTTTGCACTGACAGTTCTCTACTATTCTTAGAAGCTATTTTTAGCTGCTCTACTGCCAGGCACAATGTCAAAGACTGACTTCATTATGCATTAAATTCTCTATGGCGTTGTACTTCCAGTAAAAAAACATGACATGTTGCTCAATAGCCACGTCTAGCAGGGTGAGACTCGGTGCACACATCAGCTCAAGCAATGGAAGTTCGGAATTCATTCTTTGTATACTTGCAAATCAGCATTTTCCAATAGGAAATAACTGCACATTTCCTTGTTACATGAATCAGGTAAACTAACTCCATGCGGTTAACTTACTTTATTTTTCTATAGAACACTGTTGCTATACATATTAAATGATGCATTTGCATCCCTATGCGCACTTTGACACAGAAATACACTGACATGCTACTTAAGCATAATTAAGTGCTCCTTAAGAACAACAGCAGGGATGGGTGAGTGTAATTATATTTACAGATCAGTTTTAAGTTTATTTCTGGTGCTGTTAAGTTGCAAATGGCACAGTCTTGCACTTTGAAATAATTACACTGTAAAACCCCACAGGGTCAAACTGCAAGAGAAGGCACTGATTAAAAATGCAAAATGGGTTTCAACACAAATACCAGCTAAGACGCTGCTCCATGAAATATCCATGGGCTAATCTCGAGCTAGGGGATGGCTGGGAGTGTTTTGTACAAATAAAGTTTGGGTTCAAGACAGCTACCCAGCCCATAAAATATTTATGAGATGACCTCATGCTTTGTGGAAAACCAAACAGAAAATGGGATGGGCATACATACAGTACTGTATGTGCATTCAGTACAACTAAAAGTAAATTTTAACTAGCAAAAGAAAATTTGAATTTAACACTCTAGAGTCACCAGTCAAGTAGATTTTGACTATAGCTGCTGAGGTTTCCAATATTCCCAGCTGTGTCAGCAGCCCTATTTGCAGAAACCATCAAAAGAGTGAATATTGGCTGGTTAATACTGAAAATGTTAGCTTCTTCTTAGAGCAACAAAACTCAATTAAAAAAAATGGCTACGGCTTACTGTGTGAAATATGTGTTAAGTCCCCACAGATTTACATGAAGCAAACTGATTGGGTTCAGATCAGGTCTTCAAGTCTTTGAGGTTCAACAACAGAAAAGCAACTTACTATCTTACATAGGAACATAATTTGTTGATGAAATAATTACTGGATAGTCCAAAGGGTAAGTTCTACAGAAAGCAGTATTGTCTTGATCTGAAAACTCATAACATAGCTAGATACCAAAACATGTACTTAGAAACAAGATCAACCAAGCTGAGCCAAAACAGGACTTTCAAGTATTTAAATAAATTAGCCTTTACAGCAGCTGTTTGCTACTTGTTGTTAATAAGATAATATAGGGTATCCCAGCCATTCCGATACAAAAACAAATACATTTAAGTGCGCACACATAGCAGCAATTTGAGCCACACTAAACAATGCTCCAAACTCACAGAGTACAGAGGAGTCAACACAACAGTGGCGAGCAAGCAAGACAAAGAAACCCAAACTCCAGACTACCTTCTTTTTGACAGCGACATTTCGTATACTTCCAACACATGCCACACACAAAGGAGCGTTTTTATTTGTTTGTTCTTAAGCTGTTGCAAAAATGTTTCACCTTACATATGACCCAAGCTGTGTCGTTGTCAAAGGTAAAATAAGAATCAGACTGCAGCCACATAAGACTATGGTGATGGTTTGTTTACACCGAGCTAGCGAGTTGGCTAGTCAGCTAACACCAGCTGCTACATCCGAAAGAAGCCAGATAACTCTTTAACAGAGCCTGTGTTTATTTTGACAGCTTACCACGTCGACCAATCTGCCTTTAAACATATCAAATACTGCCTCCATATGAGTGGTAATGCCTCATAAAGAGAGAGCAAAGCTGTGCTTTCTTGCTGGCTAGCAGATTATGCTTCTCTCTGTTGTTTTGACAGCCAGAATTAGCTGGATAGCAAAGCTGCTAGCTGGCAGGTTACATTCAGAGTGGCGCTAACGGTACGCTAGGAAAGTCCTGGGTGAATTCAACAGTCTGAAACAAGGTAGAACAACAATAATAACAACCAATAGTGGCCAGTGTCAGTTATATTACTCACCTGGTCCTGATGTCTGAAGATAAATCCGTCCTCTGGGTCGTGTAACACAGTTACCAGAGAGTTGTATTCGCCGCTGTGCTCCTCTCTACTCTGAACGGTTACTAGTGACTGTCTCTAGACCAGACTGGACTCAGCGACGTCGGAGGGAAGCAATCACTGCGTGACGCCACTCGCATGACGGCAGATAGCCAATTAGATCACTCAACGAAGAAAAAAACGACCCGTCACTGAAGATCAGGAAGAGGAAGAGACATTGTAGGAATTGAGCAACTTTGTTGTAGTTTTTAACTACTTTGGTAAATTCCACGATAGAAAAGTGTGTAAAATTAGTGGATACAACTAATGAGGCCAACTAATGATTATTTTATTATCGATTAATCTATAGAGTATTTTTGTGATTTTGCTTGTTTCATCCGATAGTCCAGAGATGTTCAATTTATAATGATAAAAAACAGAAAAACTGAAATGAGCAAATATTTGGTATTTTTACTTAATATACGACTTAAAAGATTAATTGATTGTCAAAATTGTTGATAGGCTAATTTTCTGTCCATTGATTTAATTGTTGCAACTATACAGTATAAATAAAACAGGTGCAGGTGGGTGAGAGTTCAGCTCTACTCCCATATCTGAGATAGGAGTATGCAAATCACACCACCTTTGGGTCACCTGCTCTCTGTCCTCTCTGCACCCCTGACCTGGAGTGTAGCCTACATATCCATGGGTGTACCATGCCAGAACACACACACACACGCGCACACACTCAAACACAAACCCTGCTGTGCTGCAATTATGGTTAACTCTGATTGCATGATTGTGCAAATGGATTTATTGTGATGCAAGGCTCTCTGGCAGCTGGGTGTGTTGTTGTTGCATTCAACACAGTTCAGTGCAGTATCACTGATCTGGTTGAACAGGTCCACAATCTCATCACTAAACAAGTTCATCAACTTTGTCAACAGAGATCTGTTTGTTTCCAGAGGAGAAGAGGCCTCAGAAATACTACTTGTAAGAGGTGACTCTAAAAATGTTGAAAATCTTGTTCCCATTGCTGTGCTAATGCAGATACGTGTATCTCTGCTGAGACAGTATATTACCTCAGTACTTTGACCTGATTATTGTTGCGTGCTCCTGGGGCAATGACTTTATCTTATCACATCTTACCCGATGGATAAGAATTGTTAATGACGAATGTGAAGTTTTATTTTCTTTGAAATGAAAGGGCTGTGTATTGATTTATCTGTACTCTATATAGTTTATGGAGCGATGTCTGAAAAACAAGTTTACAATTTAGTAGAAGTATAATTATATAGATTTGGTTAGAAGCAAATTGGGTGAGCCTGTCCTACCCCCCACATTTACAAAACAAATTTAACAGTATTTCTTGGATTCCTGACAGCATCTCACACAACTTATAATGACTTAAAAAATATTTTTATGTAAGTCATTATTTACTTAACACATGGTTTTATTGATTTTTTTTTCTTTTTTACAATATAACTGATGTGTTTGTAGTTCTGTGCCAAGGACTCAGTGTACGCAGGCACATAATGTGATGTGATTTTAACCTTCTGGTACTGCGTAGTGGGGTTCAACAGGATATTTCTCTGAAGTCACAGGATGACTGGCTTCAAAATATGGAATGGATGGTTCCTTTAAAATTGTCTGTATTAGGAATTTGTCTCAGTTATACTTTGTGTTTCTTGGAAAAGCAGATGATACACAATGACTAATAGTTGGCCAGATATACAAAAGTAAACAAGATAACTCAGCATCATTTGTTAGTATGTCTCATCAAATTGTATCATGAGTTTATAAAACAGAAAACTTATTTATAAAATAAGTTTTCTGTTTTATCTTGTGCTTTAAATATGACAGTGTCGTGTTTGAGACGTGTAGAATTGCAAATTCTCAATCATATATTGTTTTTCAGCCAGCCTTATTTTGCAGATGATCTGCTATGCTTTGAAACATTGGGAATTGCTGGTTAAAGGGAGACCTTCAGCTCCACAGTCCCCCAGTGAACTCACTGTGGTGGCGACATGCACTGCAGGTGGCAGGGTATTGCAGTTTGTTTGCATAACCTTGATTTCTGATTGCACCACGTTCACATCCCACATTTAAATGTTCCTTTGTTGCTCTATCTGTGTATATGTGTGCAAGCCCCTCCTTAGTTGATGTAGCCATTTAGATAAACTGTTGCTGCTGGAGCAACAAAGCATACTGGCTGCTTTATAACAATGGAGATTATTTGAGACTTGGCTGGACTTGGTTAAAGATATGTTAAAGATTAAATCAGCATTGTTCAGTGTGTCTATGAACACTTCTTTCTCTGCACTTTCTGAAGAAATCAACCAAATGAATAAATATATGAAATGCTGGATCATCTCTATTGCCACCTTGTTGCACAGCGTACACAATATCTGTTGTCTAGTTCAAACACATAGAGGACAGAAAAAGACTTTCAGCAGCATTTGCAAGTATTTAAAATTACTTGAGAGTCCATATCTTTGGACAAAATTGAGAATAACAGTAAAGAAATATGTTTAGAGGTCACTTAATTCTTCCCTAGCTCATTATTCATTTACATAATTTCCTTCAAATTACAAGTAACTTTCCATTAGCTGGCATTGATGTGTGTCAGTGTGTAAAAGTGACTGTTTGTGTTGCTGGGATGCACTCAGCTTCAACATGTCATAACAGGTAGACCACACCTGACATAAGGTGTATATTTCTTTTTAAAATATGCAAATCAAAAGTGTTTATTCATTCAATTGCTTTCACTATTGTGCAAGCTACAAGTCTAAAATAGTTTTTAAAAATGCTCTTAAACATTGCGTGATTGTTATCTAAATGTAAATGCAACTAAGAACATGTCTTCACATACACTAAACAAATGAAGAAATAAAGCTTAAGACCTTCATCATGCACCTACAGCTATATAGCTACAGTGAAGACATCCATGGCAAAACAAGCCTGAATGTAGCACACATGATCCCACATGTGGTGACTAACACCCTGATCTAATACACACACACACACACACGCATAAACAGGGTGTGATGAGAGTGAAGAGCACTTGTGATGTGAACGGTTTTAAACCTCATTCTCTCATTCACAGGTCATGGAAAGTTTTATCGGCACTATATTTAGTGTTCAGTTAAGCAGAGAAGAAGAACACCTTGTAAAATTGTTAATCACGTTGTCAATTATGCATACGTTGCTAGATGTTAATAATGAAGTAAATGCATATTGTACCCATTAAATTGTATATTGCTTAAAAACCAATGAAGAGTGAATTGTTTTCATTCATTGGACGTCACACCCTGTCTTCATCTGCTGTATGTGATGGTTGTGAGTGATGGTGTCACTGTTGATTTTAATAAACTTTTCATGGTCGCTGCCCTGAATTCCTCAAAATGGTTTGATGTTGGTGCCATTAATGGATTTCATTTGCAGGAGATGATGCTTAACATTTTCATTTTGCAGTTTGCATAAGCTCTTCTTCAACTGCAACAAAAAAAGCACCTAGAGGAACCAACCCAGATTTACATTTTGTTTGATTAACCGCCACAGACTGTATAATGACTTTATAATCTTTGAGAAGAATAACTGAAGCTATTAACAAACTTTGGATTTTGACCCCTAAAATTTAACTTTTTTGAAAATAGGATGGTACAAGTCACATTTGGTCTAGCAGTAACAGTCTGTGTCGCATCATTGGTCAGTGATTTGTATGCTCACCTTATTTTAAATGCTGGGGTTCCCTGTGTTTGTCTGGTCTGTGGCCTGTGTGTGTGTGTGCTTTCAGCTGTGTCCACTTTACACCATCTGCAACAGAAACCAGTGATGCAGATAAATGCTACCATACACACAACATCTGTCTGCAGCTTTATGTGTAGCCTGCTGGATCTCTCCCTGTGCAAGAGAGAGTTAATAAACTGAGGTTTAAAAGACATTAATTAGGATGAATAAAGTGGCACTGGTGTGAGAAATAAACTTGCAACTCACAGTGCATTTACTGAATCTACAGGACAATCCCAAGAAGATTAGATATTCTGGTTTAGCAGGACTGAGCGGTCCATTCTGCTCCAGCCAAAGCTTGTAGAAAGCATATGGACGAATGAGCTTACAGATAAGTGGCTGAGCTTTTGTATCTGCCTTGGTCTTTGAGCTCTGTGTGTGTTTGAAGGAGACAGAGGAAGAGAAAATTGAAAAAGACAGAAAGAGAGCAGTCGACACCCGCAACGGAATATGAATGTATATACTGTATATTGTATCTCTGTGTGTGTGTGTGTGTGTGTCTGTGTGTGTGACGGAGTAAATGAGGTTGTGTCTTCTTCACTTGAGCTAATCCAGATCAGAGAGTTCGCCCAGGGATGTCTTAACAGCTGTAACAGCTGCTGGCTAATCTACACACACACACACACACACACACACACCATGTGCAAGATAGATCCCGTTGTACAGTTTGCTACAGGCATCGTGTATAGCCACAGCTAGTAAAATGATCAGAAGTTGGTTTGTCTCAGTGAGACAGCATTGTGAAATACAGTAAGTAGTATCTGCTGTACCCCACTGACATCCTCACAGATTCTTACACCAAGAATGGCTTCTTATGGCGAACAACATGCTCTGTGTAACCGAAGATCTCATTTTATTTGCAGACATTTGTTACGGAGAGAACAGGTTGTAGAGGAATTACCTCATTGCTCAGTGCCAAAAACAGTACAGAAAGGAGAAAATAGGTTAAGATAAATTGTATGAGCCATTCTTATAGTCATGTAGTCCAACTGCAAGAACAGTAATTCATGCCGCTAAGCCGATTTGGCTTCATAATTAGACAGCTGGCAGTCAAACACTAAAGGGTCCTGCAGGTAAGAACCACAGGGTAAGATCAGGACTCAGCTGGGTCTTGTTAATGGCATCCTCAAACACTGTGCTGATGTTCCAGGCCAGTTTGCGTGCAGAGACACCTTTTGGCCTTTTAAAGAGCCCAGTGGCTACACTCTGCTGCTTAGCTGCATCTCCGGGAAGAGCAGAGTCAAAGCTGTAGAGAGGAAGATAAGGGAAGTGTTTAGAATGAAGACTAAGCTACGGGACAGCTCCAGATCACCAAACACCTGAGGAGACAGACTCCAAGCTGATAGTGGTAGCTGAAACAAAATGAGAAACCCTGAATTTTTCTAACTAATAATTCCCCCCTTAGGGACTCTGGCTTAAACCATGAAGAAATGTAAGATGATCTTATCTCCCCCCAAAAAATAGTGTTGCTTTAACTGTATTTTGTTTGTCCTCGAGAATGATGTTAAACATACAAGACTGACTTAAGGCACAACAGCTGCAGACAGACTGAATGCAAAGTCAGCTAAACTTGCTGATATCAGAGCTAACTTTCCTGCCACAGCAGTACCACATCCATACTCCTCTTCACTCTGCATGAACTGTAAAAAAGTACTATAAGTGCATTACAACAGACTTAAAAACCAGTACTATAATAATAAGAAAAAAATACAACCTGAAACATTCTCATAAGAGCAAAAAAGGGGCCTTATATAAGAAACATAACTTGACTTTTTGCTTTGTTCAGGAGTACAATCAAAGCAGCAGCATCACAGCAGCAGATGGCTGTCAGGTGAGAAGGATTAGAGAAAGCACCAGGTTACACTGTCACTGAGCTAATCTATGGTGAATACACACATGCACATGTATACACACACACTTCAAGACACAATGAGACACATACATAAACCATCAATGTAGAGTTAATACAGTAATACTAGTCTTTGTAGGAATAATCAGCAGCAGCAGTTTTGTCTTTGATGAGAAAAACATTAAACACAGAGAGAGAGAGAGAGAGAGAGAGAGTCTTGTATCAGGTGAGAGGGATTACACACAGACACTACTGTAGGTCGGTCATGCTGCTCTGGTCAGTGGTCTAATCCAATTAGCTGTGAGCAGCTAAAAGTAATGGGATTGTTGCTTAGGTCACTATACAGCCCTGCTTAGCCATGACTGTGCGCTTGACATTTAAGTGCTAAAAGTTGTTTGAGGTTGTTTAGCAAAGCTGCTGGAGCATTTTATAGAGTTATAGAGAGAAGAGCTGAAGTGAAGTCACTCTGCTGGTACCGTAAAGTAACCACATAAGAGAGTCCAGTGTAAGTGATGTAGCCTGAGACGCAAACATAGTGAGTTAGAAGCAGCCAGGGAGCAGATGAGGAGTCAAGCTGTGTGTCTATCTGATGGAATCAAAGGTCGTCGAGGAGACGTGAGAAAATGAAGATGAAATCAGAAAGAAGGACAAGAAGAAAAATAAACGATGAAAAATCCCATCCTGAAGTGCAAGAAGACGGCGAACAACTTTACAAACATACATAATATTTTACTTTTTTATGTGAGAAAACAATACATACATATAAACACAATGTGACGTAGCATTAAACATTATGTCATTACTAATGTAATACTGATATGATCAAGATTGATCAACATGGATACATAGGTTTAGGATTGTCTGCCAAAGAATTTAAATGTAAATGTTAAAATGGACGCTAGATTCAGTGTTTGGGGATTATTGTTGTTTTAAATAAGTATATATATAAAATATATCTGGGAGGTGCACATACTATTCTCACTGTCTCAAAATGAAAAAACGCTAATTGTGAGCAGGTATAAGGAACTTCATTCAAAATTCCATGAAATTAAGAATCTAAAGAGTTGAACAAATTCCCATTTTTTGATTCAGTGTTTTAATAACATACCAGTGAGCCTTAATCAATACGGAAAACTTCGGTTTATGTGAAAACATTCAGAAGATTGGACAAATTATTTCTGTTCCTCCAGAATAAGTGAATTTTAGTCACCTAAAATATCATGTCATTATAAATATCTATAAACGTTCATTGTAGTTTTCAGTGGATGGTGTTATTGTCAGGTGATATGTTTATTCAGAAGCCTTGTCACACTAACAAAAGACACAACATTTTTGCTGACTTGAGTGGAAAGTTTTAGCTTCCCAGTTTTCACGGCTATAACAAGAATTTTATTAATAGAGTTTTGGTGTGGCAGTGTTGCGTATTCCTTGCAACATTTTGTAATTTTATGCTGTGAGATGATGAAATTATGAAGCCATTTACCAAACTCAGTTGAGCGTTGATTGTAGAAAGCCAATTCTGCATCACTGTCACTTAATCTTCAGATGTTTAATAAAAGAGATTTAATTCCTTGAAAAGTTTACTTCATAGAAAAATACTGTACATTACAAATTACTTGCTAAAAACTATAATTAGTGAAATAAAAATGCTCCAGTCTAGACCGAGAATTTGTGTCATTTAAGTGACTTTCACCTACTTTTATATTCATTGTGGATGTTTTATTCCATTTATAATTTTGGCATTGTTGTTGTGAATGGCACTGCGTCTTGTGCTGCATAACTTCCCTATTTAGCAATTGCAGCATAATTTTCCAAAACACCCTCTAAATGACAAAGACTTGTCTATAGACGTCAAGTTTGTGGGGAACAGAGGGAAAGTGTTGGCCGGAGATCAGACTTCTCCAAAAGAACTGCAGCAGACTCAAAAACAGAACAAAGCCTCATTGTCGAAGACTAGTTTATCAAAAGAATACATAATAATACTCATGTATAAAACATAAAAAACAGAAAATGAAAAACAATAATAAAATATACCTTTTTTTCTGCTCTATTACTTTTTTTAAAGTAACACAAAATAAATTGCAGTCCTCTGTTTTTCCACGCTCACATTCATTTTTCCACAGCACGTTCAGTCCTCTTCTGTCCACTCTATCCTCTTCATATTTGTGTCTATCGATTGGATTACATTATACAATTAGAAAAGTCTCAACCCAACCCATACAAAATGGCAAAAATCATGGTATAACAGTATTATAAAATGTTGGTGACAAAACTGCCAAAATCGACACCACAGGGCTTTTTGTTGACTTAAGTTGCATAACAACATGAGATGAAGAGGTCCACTCACGGTGAACGTGCCTCTTAGTGCGGGTTCATTAAGGCAGATACAGCACATTAATCTCACTAATGGAGGTTTTGCTCACTTTACTGTCAGATGAAGGTCATGGAGCTGGAGCTGCTTGTTTAAACAGACGCGGTTGTCAAGACGGCAGCAACCGGCGAGCCTCATTAACCTGCAGACACACGTGTCAGCTCAAACAGCAGTAGTTACACTGACACAAATGGATAGAGTGTGTCCTTTCTGACTTGAAGATGAAGTGTTTTTAATGTACTTTATGGCATTTTCATATTAGAAATCTACTGCTGGAAATTCTTGTGCTTGAGTTTCCCAATCAGCTGTGTGGCTTGTGGAACTGCCTCCTGAATTTTGTTGCAAAAATAATCACCCAAAGTCCTCAGTTCATTCAACTTTATCCCCTTTTCTCTATTCCCTCCATTCACCCCCTTTCTGTATCGCACCCCCAGTAAGTGATTCCTCTTCCACTCACTCCCATCCGTCTCTTTCACTCTGGACTTTTCCGCCTTTCTGGTGTTGTCTGTAAGTGTGTTTGAGCAACGTCAGCACAACTCACGTATGCTGGAATGACTCTTGCAGGGTTAAAAGTCAAAAGTTCTTTGAAAGAGACGGTGACACATTCACCTCTCACATGGCTTCAAACTCCAAAAGGACTGTAATGACTTGTGGGATTCCCGAACACATGAACAGTTTTCTGTGTCCAAACTGTGCCTTAGGTTTGTTCGAGTCTCTTTAAATAACAATCAGAGTTGTGTGTTTATTTATTATTTAATTATATATTTATTTCATCTCTCATATCTTTGTTATCACACTAGTCATATGTGTCCAGTTGTTCCACTTTCTAGGTCCGTTTATCCTTGATGTCCTTCTTTGTTCGTCCATTTTGTTTGTCCTTCCTTCAGGGTTGTGATTAGGATAATTATACAGGACAGGAGAAAGTGATGGTGGAGTGGCGAGAAAAATAAAATCAGAAAGTTGTCCTAAAAGCATGGGAGAAAGCACATTCCTCTTTGCTTTCTATAGTACCGTCCATCTGTTCTTCCCATCCATCAATGTGCTATTCGCATACACAAAAAATGGCCACATGGGTGTTATGCAGCTTTTGCTCTTAATCTGAAAAGGCTGAGATTTATAAATGGAGGAGAGAAGAAAATGGAACTTGTGTGTCATAACTTATCCTGAACAAAACCCTGAAAATTCACCCTCCCGTCTTCTATCCTTCACCCTCCATCATCCCGTCACCTCCTCCCTCTTTATCTTCTCCCCCTCTCCTCCTTTCTCATCCCCTTCCATTCATCTATCATTTGCCTACGTGCTATTTACACACAAACTGGTCCACGAGTGTCGTGCAGCGTTTGCACTTGACGTAGCAGCACCAGTGGAACTTGCAGTTGCATCGCTCGTGCTTGTAAATCTTGAACTGGTCGTATCCTCTGCCGCAGCACATGAGCTCACAGCCGTCCATGCCCTCCGAGGTTTTGTTGCAGAGGCGGCCCTGTGTGCCCAGCGAGCCCGTGGTCTCATTGCGAAGGCAGTAGTCAGGGCTGGGATCGATGTAGACCAGGTCCTCCGGGGTCGGGGTGTTGAAGCGCTTGTCTACCAGCTCCAGCTTACCCTGGAAGTGGAGAGAGAGTCAGCTGGTGTAAGATTTAGGATTATTTTTCAGGGTACTTCTGTTCAGTGTTTTGTTCAAGACACTCCAGGAAGGAGAGATGCATCTGCTGTGAACTGCATACCTTGCGTCCAATGCGCATGGCAGCCGCACTGTCGTATTTCTCCTTCAGGAACTCTCCAACACGTCTGAAGTCGGCCAGCTGGAGCCAACAGGTCTTTAGACTGCAGGAGCCTGAGACACCGTGACACTTACAGGCCACATTTGCGAGGTTATAGACCGCCTGGTGGAGAGAGAGAAAAAGACACAGAGGTTTAGCTTGCTGAATATTAAATGTGAAATAAAAAGCCTCTTTTCTGCTTCCTTAAAAATCTAATTATTACCGTAAAGTAAAAAGACTGTAGAAAAATAAAAATGGTAAAAAATGAAAATAAAAAATGTATTTTCATTCAAATAAATCCTCATGAAATTGTCTTGCAGACTGGATCTCACCTCGAGGCCAGTAGTTTAAAGACCCCTGACTTACACTGTCTGAAACTTGTATGTTGTGTTGCAGACCTGCTATATTCGCTGCAACGCTCCTACCATCTAGTGGTGAACATGTGTAACCATTCCCTCCCATCAACTGCTTAGTGAAGTAATGCAGAATAAATGTGCTCAACAAACTTAAGTTTATATAGTTGAGAGTATGTGCACTCTGGAGCTTTGGGTCACACTCAGCTCAATTCTTTAAGGGCCTGTGTCCACATAGTGTTTTTTTCTGAGCGCTCCGTCTTTTTTGTGCGTCCGCTCCGAGTGCTTCTACTTGAAAATCTCAGAACTTTTCAGAAAGGCGCTGGTGTCGTCAATGGCACTTTTTTTCAAACAACCAATCATATATTAGATGGGGCTCCTCACCCTGGTATTCAAGAAAATGGAGCTGATCGGCCAGAAACTGAATGTTGCTGGTGAGTGTTGTGCTTTTATCTTGTAAGCTTGTTGTTAGCTGCATAGTCACCCCCTTAACGTAGCGTTAAGATATTGTTGTCACAGAGACAAAACCCATGTGCAGCGTTTTTTTCTCTCACCGCACAAGCGCTTCATCCCAGCACTCCCAGCTCCCTGCCAGAAAAAAATCGCAATGTGGACACAGGCCCTTAGCCTACTGCTGCCAGGGCTGGGGGATAAAACTATAACAATAATTATAAACCACCCATGCACAAGGAGAGGGGGCCACTAATGCACCTTAAACATTAGTTGCCACCTGCCATTAAACAAGAAGAAGAAGGAATAAAAGAGCCAATCATGTTGCAGGATTAAAAGAGCCAATCAGAAGCCAGGAATAAAAGAGCCAATCACGTCACAGGAGTAAAAGCGGTATGCTCACAAAAATCAGCCATTGAACTTGAAAGAAATAATGATTTGACATTTACGTGACAACTAACGATATCGACTGATATCACACACACACACTGAAAATAATTTTCGTGATAAAATTTTTGGCCATACTACCCAGCCCTAACTGCTGCCACATTAAATGGAAGGATCTTTTTTTTACTAATGGCTGAAAGGAGAGAAACCACATGTCGATCCACATGTGCCAGCTGTGCACTTATCCTCCTGAGGGACCAAAATTAGCTTTATAAAGCTATAAATCTAGAAATATTCCTGTCACCGGTTTTCTTCTGTTTAAATGTGCGGTAAAATAGATAATCTGTTAACCAAAGTGGAAAAATGCAAAGCAAAGAAAAACAAAGAAAAGATTTTTGCTCTATATGCACTGTTCTCCAACAGCTGATGTCAGTACAACTCCACCAAACTAAAACAAACAGCTGACTGAGAATAGAAGCGCTACAACTAACCAGAGGAAATGTGGCTCTATTGTAAATCCAGTTTCCCACAGTTTCTACATAGAAAGCAGTAATTTTAAAGAGTACGTGCGAGAAAACTATATGATGGCATATTAGTAGTTTAGCTATAAAGTCAGTAGCTTTCAGTTCATTTGTCCTATAATAGCGAGATCACAGGGTAGATCCACTCAACTGCCATCATGCATTTTCACTGTTTCTTTGCAATATAAGTTTGCAAATAGTTTGGCTTTAGGTAACATAATGAGGCTTTTTTTAAACACATATGTTAAAAAGAAAAACAGAACAGGAAATACAAGATTTATGGTCGTAGCAGCAGTGAACTCTAGGGGGAGCCCTTCACCCATGCAGCTTCACCGAGTCAGTTAGGCAGCATTCAATAAACAAGTCACATAACACACCCCTCAGCACACACACATGAATCATATGTACTATGTCACTAATCATGCATTGTGTTATGTTTCGTGTTGCACCAGTGCCACTGAGACATATTCCCACACATCAACATGCTGTACTCGCTGAAGCAGTTATTTCTGATTCCTAATTTTCCCTCAAACAAATGAAACCCACCGCTCCGCTCTGTCTCCTCACATTGCCTGATTTCAATTACCTTCTCACCTCTGTTAACCCCTGCATCCCAAACACCCCCGACCCCCGCTCCCCTCTCCTCTACTTTACTACCCAGCAGGCATAGCACTCGGCACCCTCCAATCCTGCGATTCGACCCCCGTGACCCCCGTCAGACAGAGAGCAGAGGACAATGACATTTTGTGAAGGCAGACGTCTTGTTTTGAGGGTCTGTGCTTCTACTTTTGATATGTTCTCACATTTTACAAAATTTTAAATTAAAATGGAAAACAAAAAGGGCGACTTTCTTTAATATTTCTCTTTATATCTCTCTATTGGTCCTGTGAGAGAGGAGTTAATGGGAGGCTAGGGATTAGTTTCATACACCGGGAGGAAATCCTTATATTTTACGACTCCTTGTTGTTTTACGAGCCTTCATGTTTCCTCAGATCCCCCACTGTGGGGTTTATTAGAGGCTCAGAACCGCGGTAACAAGAAAATTGGGGATGCAACTCTTTTTTATCTATGGCCCCAAACTGTGGATAATATTTTGAAGGATATTAGGGAGAAAATAAATCAATCAATCAAAAAAACAGATCTGTTTCAGTTTACTTATTACAAGTCTTCATTTGCAAACGTATCCTTTCTCTCTAAGTAGTCTTTTATTTTATTTTATCCCTTACTTATGTTTTCTGTACTTTTCTATTTTTATTTTACTGCTATTACGGTTGTTATTTTGTTCATTTCCATTTCTTGATGTATTTATCTCATGAATTTCAGCTACATCCTTTGAATGGTGCTATAGAAACAGCTCATTATTATTATCATCATTACAAGCTGCCAATAACCTCATGCTGTCAAATCAAACCATGCATATACTGTATGTGTCTGTGTGTGTCCAGTATCATACTGAACTATTTGGTGGGTTGTGCCTGCTGGGCGCAGTGACACTGGACCTGATGAAAACACACACACACACACACACACACACACACACACACACACACACACACACGGTCAGTCATGCATGGTGGAGACACGGTCTCTGTGTCAGGCACAATAGGTTCTGCTCAGACAGGGTTAGGGGTTAGGAGCCGTGTGTGTGTGTGTGTGTGTGTGTGTGTGTGTGTGTGTGTGTGGAGGTAGTACTAGAATGGGGTAAAAATAGAGAAAATAGCCCAGCCTTTGTGACAGGATAAGCAATGAATGAGGAGCAAAGAAAGCGAAGAGAATTTGTGATTTTGGGCTATATAGATAAATAATTTCTCTGTCCTCATGAGGAGATGTGATGGCACACTGTCAGCCGACTGAATTGCAGGTAAAGACAATGCTGCTTAAAACTCATTGTTGTTTTTGTAAAGAACTGCTCCTGCTTGTAAATCAAAGACCGTTCTAATAAGATCATTTCTTGAACATTACCTGAGAGCATTGCATTGGAACAAACAGATTCTCTTAAACTTCCCACCAAATTGCTTCAAAGAAAAAGAAAATGTATTTCACACACTGTGTGACATTGTTTTATAAATCGTGAAGTAAAGTCGTGTATCATTTTTAATGGCAATACTATTTGTATGTTTCTGTATGTTTTGTGCAATTTCCATGTAATTAATAATGTCACATTTGGCATCTTTGTAAACCCAGTGTTCTTGATCAGAATTTAAAATACGTTTGTGTGTGTTTGCACAATGCTCGGGTGCAGGGTTTAAGACAGTAACGATATTTCACCTACAACTGAAGTGGAGATAAACTGCTTAGAGTGACACATGCTTGTGCTTTTCTTTGGATCCAAACATACGTAAAATGTTTCTCTATTGTAATGACTTGAGTTTTATTTCCCATATCAAAGCAATTAAGCCTGACCATTGTTGCAACAAGTAACAAAGTGATCCACAGGTTTACGGATCCATTTGAAAGTTTACTTCTGTGTGCAGAGCCGAGGCGGCACAAAAGTGGCCTGTTGTTGTAGACTGGGAATGCACATCTAGTTGTTTTGGTCTCTGTGTGACAAGTCCTGCCTCATTTGATTTGTGTGAAACGGAGACAGTGGACCTAGGTGGCTGCGTACGTGTGTGTATATTTGTGTGTGTAGGTCTATGAGAGTCGGGGGAGTGTGACGGAGGTCCATCCCTCACCCTGCGTCTCTGTCTCCAGACGCTTGTACACACAGACGACCACGTTGTCCGCCTTCCACACAAATCAAATGAAGCTGAGCACACACACACACACACACACACACACAGAAACACACACCCAGCAAGCGGCACGCCCCTGTCACCTCCACAAAAGCCCTGCGGTTTGCCTTGCTCAACCAAGCAAGACAAATCCCGCTTAGGACAAACCGGCGTGTCCACGAAAGAAAGAGAGAGAAAAAGAGAGAAAAAGGGACGAAGAGGAAGAGAGAAACTGTCTTCCTCTCACTTGCTCTCCTCCTTTTCATCTCTCTCTTCTCCTCTCTTCCGTTTCAATGGACAGACAACAATGAAAACCAGGGATCAAACAGGAGAGAGGAGGGAAAGTCATTCAAAAGAGTGTGTATGTTACAGAAAGGCAGAGGAACCGTGTGTGTGTGTGTGTGTGTGTGTGTGTGTGTGTGTGTGTGTGTGTGTGTGTGTGTGTGCGTGTGTGTTAACACAAGGCTGTAGGCAGCAGTAGATCTGTCTCTCTCATACACCCTCCTATAGCCCCAATGGGACCCTCAGCAGAAACACAACCTCTCCAGACCCTCACCTTTGACCCCTGATACACACGCACAAAACCAGGCTCACTGTCTCTCACACAAATCAAATGGAGCAGAGACGAGGACACACACACACACACACACACACACACACACACACTCTTTGTCTTGCAAACAGTTTAAATAAAGCTCCTCTAACTGAAGATAAACACATTCTCCTGATCCAATGTGTACCAGAATGGGCAAATGGACCTTTTACGAGGAAGGTGTGTATGTGTGTCAGTGAGTGTGTGCGTGTGCGTGTGCGTACAGCCCAGTTTCTCGTAATGCTCACCCCAACCTGAAAGCATTTCCAAACAACTTCAGCTCCAATATCAAGTTTGGAACTTCAAATGTTTGCTGTATGGCAGCCAGAGTTGGCCAAAAACATCAGAAACCCGAGCACACTAATTTGACAAAACATACCAGGTCCATTCATCATCACTCTCTTTCTTGTTTTCTTGTATAAGTTTCATTTCTGAAATCTCATCACACAACTAAGCATGTTATTGTCCATTGTGTTGCTGCATTTATACGTGTGTGTGAGCTAATGTGTGTGTGTGTTACTTCACTGGAATGTGCATTGACCTGTGACCTAGCCAGACTCCAAGGGCGTTAGCAGTTATACCATTTGGACCCTCCCAATAAATAACTTACACACACACACACACACACACACACACTAATACTGCCAGGTCAGTCAGTCGGGGGCCACCTCCACTCACACACACACACGCTCCTTACACACACGCAGATGTAGTATGGGGTTAAGAGGCATGCATGCACACACTTCCTTTGTTAAAGTTTCCCATCCAGACTGCTAAATATAAATTCTATATTTTAAGAATAAAAGTACCTGTCTCCCTGCTTCATTATTCTGCAGGTTCATCAGTGTTCGGGCGTGCTCAGCAGAGCCACGCAGGTAATTCTTCTCCCTCTCCCTGGCATCCACGAACTCCCGGGCAAATCGGTAGCCGTAATGCACGTTGTCGCCGCAGCCGCCCCACAGCCAATCGCGTGGCAGGTCACGGGGTCGAGCGGAACGGCTGCAGCCGCAGGTGGAGAGCTCGCCCTCACGGCACGCCCGGCTGATGGCGTTGACCACGCCGGCCGCGCTGATGGAGTAAGTGAAGGCTGTTTCCCTGGAACCTGATGGAGAGAAATACAAAATGAACTGAACTGAAGGATGGATTTCAGCATTTAAAATGTCATATTAGGTGACACTTAAACCAGGATATCCACTGATATTTAAAACTCTCAGATGCTCTAAGACAACAGTTAACATACACACACAGTAAGCTACGTTTTGTCATGATGATTGCCATCATGATTTTTATTTAGCGCTGTGGTGAATGTGTGTGTTCACTGACAGGAAACATGGGTAACTGCTCAGGTTAAGCCCCCCCCCCCCACACACACACAGAAAACAGCCCCACACCCGCTTGACCTAACAATAGACAATAGATGTGATTTTACGCTCTGCCTCTGTACCTGGTAAAAACTCAACAACTTGAAATACCAGCTCAGTGATCCATAATACATGTGCAGCATTTAATGAAGCAAACATATACGTTTCCCCATGTAACTGGCCTTTGGGTGTACCTGTCCTAGTTCTGGGTAGTCAACCCTAATGTTAAAGGGTGACTTCACCCAGATTGCAAAACACGTTTTCTCACTCACCTCTGCAGCAATCAGATAGTTTAGATACATGTCCTTTTACATTTGTGCAATATGTCTTTCTAGAAACAATGTTCCTTTTTACCTAATTATTAGTCCCTATAAAAACTGTTGACAGTGTGTTCTGTGGCTTATTCAGAGTAAAAAGTACACATTTTCAGAAAAGATATGTTGCTGCTAAGTGTGATTTTTGAATGCAGTGAGTGCCACTAAAAATCCTCTCCATTGTATTGGGGTTCAGAGATGGGCTTCTCAAATCTTGGACAAATTAATTTAAACTGCATGGATCGATACCACTAGAAGTAAGGGGATTGGCCCTTTAAACAGATCACATATAGGAAGGGAGGAGCTGGGCTAATATCAGTGGACAAACTTCATCTTACATGCCAGAAACTCTAATGCTGATACATACTCATCATATTACGTTGAACCATAAAGCTGACTAAATCTAATCAGTTTAATAATAAACAACAGGAAAAAAACCTCTTCTGAATTTCTTGACCAGGCTGCTGTTACTCTTTGTAGTTGCCTCGATGCAGAGCACTCAACAGACTATAGTCCATATTAATGATTTCTGCTCACTCTCTACACTAATGCCATCTAACACCTTTTTACACCGTGGAATACACAACACAGCCCGCATGTCTATTCTCTGCATTAATACACAAACCATTCAGAAGAAAAAAGGACAAAGACGACAGCCTGACAGGTAGGAGGTTAAGTGCTCTGAAACTGAACATTTACATGTCAACAGCAAAGAGCCTCTTGGTATTTCTGGTCGAGACTGCATTTACAAACACCACAGTGAGGTTTTATTAGTTTAAAATTCAGTGTTGGTGAAATTTCTCCCTTAAATGTCCTTATTCTAGATGGATGTTTGCCCTACTTAGTGAGTTCAGTGGCCTTATACATAATGGTATTTGTTTTGTTTCACTATGATATTCCTGCAAGGTTGCTACAGAAAACTGCTGATTTTAAATATTGACTTTATAGCGACTGTATCCTCATATTTTTGTCCTCTATTGCATTTTTAATGCTTTAAAATTCCTGTATTAGCACCTGGTTACCAGTGTGTGGTGGACCTCGACAGCTGCTTAGTGACATTTAGATCATACTTGAAGGTATTTTGTTTCATATTAGACTATTATATTCTATTTTTAGGGTGCTTTTTTAAAAAACACACCTGGCCAGGGACAACAGATGAAAAAGAGCCTTTTAAGCTATTTCTGACTCATTTACAGTTTTTTTTCTGTTCCAAAATGTTCAAACAGAGAAAAATAAAATAAATGAATAAATACTGTCATTCTTATTTATGTATCCTACTTGCCCCTGTTGATTTATTTATTAATTAAAGCATGTTATACTGTGTTATTTGTTTTACTAAGGCTATACTGGTAAACATCTTCTATAGTAGGACTATAATATTCCAATAATATATATACAGTATATTTATATATGGCGTGTTCATTTTCAGGTTTTAGGAGCAGCGTCCGCAGTCAGGATGCTCGCACATATTATGCAGCAGGATAAAGAGACAGAGAGAGAGAGAGAGAGGCCGAGTGGTTTACGAGACTGCGGAGCCTAGACTTCAAATAGCAGGTCCGGATCTGCCGGCTCGGTGTCAGCTCATCAGCGCATTTCAAAAGAGGAGCCGCGGGACAATGGACTGACTAACACCTCCATATAAACCTGGAGATAGACTGACTGTCAATAGAGAGACAGGCAGAGAGGGACGGAGACAGAGAAAGAGCAGCAAACACCTAGTCTGACTGCCCGCAGCGGATTTGACACTTACTTGTTGATGAGAGGTTTCCCACATCGCCTGCTGGGAATTAGACGCACATGATACTGATCCAGGATCTGAGCTACTGGTGTATATTTACTAAAATGACTGCATATAGACGACACGGTTTTTTTTTGTTTGCTCTTAATTGTCTAGTTTTTATGCGTCTTGGCAACTGCCTCGCTTCACCGGTCCTGTCTGAAAGTTATCCGTCTCATTGCGCATGCGTAAAGAGGGAACGACAAGTGGGCTGATTTAATCTTTCAGGCAAAATCTTCCGATTTCCATTTACAATCACAGGCTGTGGGTCTCAAGCAAAGCAAACAGACTTCTCTCGGTAATATTTAGGCCGAAATCAATAGGCTATCTGAAATGTTATGAATGAATTACAATTAATCGGCCTAATATGAAGTAGTTTAGTCATCTTGGGGTATTTGTTTCCTTTACAGACTAATAGATGTTATTAAGAACTCCACATACTTGGAAAGATCCTACAGTAAAAAATACAAATACCAAATGTATCCTTAATAAAGAATACTTTAAACTCTGTACTGACTATAATTCAAACACTCTGGACGTTTGGACCACATATAGGCTACTAAGATTTAAAAAAAATACAATAAAAGCTGTGTGCAAAAAAGACATCATAATTCTCAAAAGGTCTATTACAGGAATATTATGACTATTGGCCTGATAAATTAAAAAATACCATGAATTACTCAATAACTTAACTCACTGTTGAGTATCACAGCCACATATACTGTAAGCCTCTCTAGGAGTATTACAGGGAATATTATAATGTGTTTTCATTTGAGTTGGTATTCACTCTATATGGCTGCGCTAACTTAAAGTGGTTTTTTTTAAATTTCATATCTTTTCAGTACCTTGTCTAAAACAAAGTCTGTTCTAACCCTAACAGGCTGTATGACCTGTCTGTTCATTGGACCAGTAATGTCTCTACCAACACACTATACTTTGCTGTAGATTCAGTTTTGGGCTACTGTTCAACTCATATTCCTGCCTAAACAATGATATGTTGTAGGCCTACAGTGTATTATTATTTCAGCCTGTTATCTGACTGACCTCAAACAACCCCTTCTGTTCTGTCAAACATTCAACACCCTGATCTGCACGACCTGTCCAACCACTTGCTGTGTTAATAATCATGATAACAGTCCAAGCAAAGTAAAACAAAAACTCTACTAAAGAATGCAGTTTAATAGGTTGTGACAAACGTGACTGAATACTCTGCCACTGATGTTTCTTCCTGATTTGATCAAGGGTCATGAACGTGAAGAAACATTGGCTATAGTGACATACTAAATACAAAAATCACACATAGAATTGGAGGCAAAAAAATGCCAGCTCTTAAAGGCACAAGAAAACTTCAAAACACAGGATCAGAACCTGCCACCACTGTCAAATTGATTGGCCGGACTTTGAAGACAATAACAACAACCTTCCCTGATGCTGTTCCTGATTTCCTATCAAAAAGTCAGCTCACCAATTTGCATGACCCGCCCAAACACAGATGTGTTGTCCACAGTGCTGCAGTTCCACCTCCTCTGCCTGAACTGGTACTGGCACTCCTTGATGCCCGTCTTGGCTCCGTCTCCGATGTAGGTCATGTGGTCCTGGTACAGCTGGCACAGCTTCCTCTGGCCCTGCAGACCGCACAGCAGCCCAGGAGAGATTAGCAGAGATTAGCATGTTAATGGTTTTGATACCTTAATGGTCCCGGTGGGGAAATTCTCTTTTATTTGACCATTTCCTCAGAGTCAAGGGTACAGAAGAGGAACTGGCAGGAAGATCACGCGTTGTTTACAACATTTGAAACGCACTAAAAATAAATTTAATGCAGGCAGACAGGAACTTACCTGGGAGAGACCAGACAGCTGACTGCAGAGTGGCTGAGCTCCAATGATGTACATCTCTGGCCGCTGGATCGGGGTCAGAGCTAGTGACCTGAGAGACAGAGGCCATATTAAGTCTAAATTTAAACCAATAAACTCTATCTGTTAAGCTCAAGGAGAAGTGGCTCTGACAGGGTTTCCGTCTTGTTCGGCGCTGTGGAGGACAAAGTTCAGACACAAGTTTATTAGTACAACTGGCCTATAAAGTGTAGATAAATAGACTCTTCTGGTGTTCATCACTGCAACCACTCTGCTCATGTTTCCTTCCCTGTCCTTTTCCCTTTTCACCTCAAACAATTGCACATTTTGAATCACTTCTCCTTTAAAAAAAAAAAAAAAAGACAGTATGCCCACACACAGAAAACATGATCAATCTGACTGTTAACCCTTTGTGACAGAGCAGTGCCATCTAAAGGCTCTCCTAACAAAGGGAAATCAAACTGTGTGACGACCATTGTATCTAAATAACTACAGGGCGATCAGTTCTGTGTTACCAAGTTACCACATGTATTATAATAAGTGCATTTATGAAATTATGGCACGCTTTGGGCAACACATATGTTGTCTTTAGATTGCATTTGGATGGTTGACTATGCCACTAAAGGGAAATGGCAAACTATCAACTATCCCAAATATTTAATTGTCCTACACACTCACATCCTCTTCTGCTTCTACATAAACTGACAGAAAGGTGACCTCCACAAGCATCCGCTAACCTGCACATACCCTCCACTACATCACCACAAAGCCAACTGAATAGCACTGTTGCATAGTTGCTTTGTAAGTCAAGAACAAGTGTGGCTAATTGACGGCCATATAGGCACAGCAGCAGGCCGCCATGCAGCGCCATTTGGGTCTCAGCCAGGGTAAATATTGTGACAGAGCCCTCACATTTGTTCCATTCACACACGCACACAAGAGGCAACACAACACTTCCATTTGTCATCTTATCAATAGCATACAAGCAAAAAGATATGGAGGATATGATGAGAATGTAACATTTGTATTCTGAAAATCTGTCAACAGCTGCTCTGCCGGTGTTACCGCTACAGAGTTCATAGTTCACCCACTTTATTCGCCACCCAACCACTGAACATATCTTTCAAAAAACCCATGCGGCACCAGTGACCATTCAGTTACTCACCACCATGAGTTGGCATCCACCAGCAGCAGTTGGGAGCTGCAGGCGATGAAGGCCGCTGCCAGCAGCAGATGTCGCACGGCACCGGTTCGCCTTCTCCGGACAGGCCTGTTGTCCATGGTCCGCCGCGTCACCGCCACACAGCCGGCGCTGGGGAAAGTGCTCTGCTGTTGAGACACGGGCAGAAAATAAGGAGGCGTCCCGCTCGGTCCTGCTTGGTGTTTGGGTCTGGCCGCAAACCCTGCAGCGCGGGCGAAACAGTGGGTTCGAGTCCAACTCAAGTGTGTCCTGTGTTTTTGCCCCAGTGTTCCTAGTCTATTTTCTTATAGTCCACTTAATAGTCTTTCACCCTCTCCCTCTCCTTTCCCCTCAGCCTCTATTTAAAACTATACAAACAAAACTGCCATTAAAAATCAGCTGAAAAAGTCGACCCCAAAACAAGGGCAGAGTTTGTAATCTCCAGGTAGTTTCACTGTGAATGAGTCGATTACAGCAGCATTTTCCCCCAAAGGTCAGAGGCTGCCTGTTAAAAATGTGAATCCAGTTTACTGGTTAAAACTCCAATTCGATGCCGTGCGTAATATGGTTTGGTATCAGTTAGGCTTTACGCAAAGTGCTAGGCGTTTCCTTCCTCTCCCTTTTGTCAAAAAAAAGGACATAAATAAAACAAAGCTACAAAGTGAAAAGTGTAATCCCGTTGTTGTCTTCGGGAAAGATTAACAAGGAGATTTAAACGCTAATTGAGCAGCAAAGCGACTGTTCCTTTCCCTTCCTGTCCCCTCACGGCCACTCCACATCTCTCCCTCTCTCTCCCTCCCTCTCTCTCTCTCTCTCTCTCTCTCTAGTCTACACTCCTCCTCTTCTCACCCCCACTTCACCTCAGAGACCCTCCTGCCCTCTCCCTCCCTGGCCATACATTGCGCGCGCATGTGCGTACACCGAATGGGTATTGGCCAAAGTCAAGATTCAATGCTGAGCCAAGACTGCAAGCACCTGTGATGTTGCGTTCAAATGTTTTGGATATGAGTGGACAAAATCATTCATTATTCACTGCGCTTTTGGCCAATCACTCCCTGATTATTACGTGTTTCTAAACAAGGCCTTCTTCTTCATTTCTATCTGACCACTGATCAGTAAATTATCCTAAAAGTGAATTTGTGTATCATATTTATGTTTACGCATACACCAAAGTGGGGAAAATATGTACAGGACAGTGTTTTAAACTAGAAAAGAATAAAATATAATCGAGTGTAGGAATGAGTCTGGGCCTTGCATACTGTCCACGCAAGAAATGAGCGAGGGGGGTTGAACGTTTTGCAAAACCTGAATCAACCTCAAAAAAGTTCACGAGCGTCAAATTCCTTTTATTAGCTGAAGTGAATAATTTGTTTGAATAAAAGGTGAGTGCTTCGAAATCGTCTAATCCCCTCTTCTTTGGTCTGCGAAAATAAAAGGCAACACACCCCCTCCCACACATACACACACATTTACACACGAACACACACACACACACACACACTCACATGCGGTCAGGAGTCCCGAAAAGTCCTGCAGTAAAGAGAAGGCGCGTTGAAGCGAGCTCTCCTCAATTCATATCCCGGTCAAAGACAAACTGCTGCTGGGGCGGTGGGCGGTGAACCTGCAGAGGAACAGGCTCTTTGATCTGACTCAGTGCTTCTCAAAAGAGTGCGTCCACAACCAAAGGTGGACGCTGGGAGGTTTATTAGTCTGGCTGGGCCCTCCAGAACCCGGATAAACTGGCCTCCGAGGTTTTTAAAACATTCAAATTTAAGGTAATTCGTTTTAGTATAGCGTTTGTTAGATCAACAAGAAAGCAAAAAGGCTTAAAGAAGGACACCAAATTCACTAATAACCACAGAAACTATTGTACATTACTTTCAGGAATATCATGACAAATTACTCATATTATCGCAATCGCAATCGTTTAAATTGCGATTGAAATGCTATAATTTGTTCTGGATCGCTCCTGAAATATCCTGTAAACACTAATACAAGTGCCTGAATAACACATCCAATTTGGCTTTCATTGATCCATATTTTGCATGCGTAAAAACGTAGTCGAATGGAAGATAGTAGGATGTGTTTTAATATCCTGTTGCTTAACATTTTAACGAGCATCAAGGAGAGGATCTAGTTTATTCCAACGAGGACACAGAGATCAGTTGTGGGGATTAACAGTATGGACAGTTCCCCACTGACAAAAGTAACTCTAAAGGCCTAAATGGGTTTATTATAACATCATACTTCATGGCATTTTTAGTCTTCTCATCAATAATCCGTATAAACCCGTCTTTTTAGGATTTCTGTGGGTGTTTCTCGTACTGGAGAGTCGGATGTCACTCGTTTCTGCATGATAATAGACCCGCAGCAATGTTAAGCAGAGACCGCACACCTTTCATCTCCCGGGCCCCCCTAAACTTCCCCACCACCCACACACACACACACACACACACACACACACACACAGCTCTGTGAAGTGATCTGGCTGGCTTCAATATACATCTGATTGATATTCGGTAGTAGGGCGGGTATTTGGGTCAAAGTCAGGTTGAGCGAGTGAATAAACAATGACACAATAAGATAGGCGACATTTTGGGAAACAGAAAGGTCATTAGAATATGTAACAACACAAAACTGGTCCAACCGATCGCTCAGTCAGTAACCCTGAGGCTGAATGAAATCATTTTACTTATGCTTTAGATGGTGTCTCCTTCTTGTCTTTCCACTTGCCACCTGTAGCCGTCTCCGTCCAGAGGAGGTGATGCACCTTATGCCACTCTATTAAATGCTGAGGAGGTTACCATGACAACAGCGCCCTCATCTGGTTAAACGCAGACGGTGATTTCTCCCAACATAAACTCCCACTACATCAGCTCCTGCTTTTCAAAATGACACTTATTTTACCCAAAGTATTATCTTATGACTTAATATACAGCATTTCCAGTAGCTTGTTATGCAACCAGCACAGCTGTGAAGTAGTTCTTCACAGGTGGAACGTAACTAAGTAAATTTACTTTTTTGAGGAACTTGTACTTTACTTCATCCTACACTACTTTATACTTCTACTCTGCTACATTTTAGAAGGAAATATTGTACTTTTTACTCCACTGCATTTATTCGATAGTTTTAGTTACTTTGCAAATTTAGATTATTCATACAAAATATAAACGAAATAATAAATTCTGATATATTATTATAGGTTAAGTTTATCTTAAGCAGTATATAAAGTAATACAAATTAGCCCAACCTTTATCAGCTGCAACATTAAAGTGAGGTACACATTAATGCATCACTAATTATAATCCAGTAATATAATATTTATGATTCTAAAATGGGCAGTTCTACATAATGAGTACTTTTATTTTTGGTACTTTAAGTGTATTTTGATGCTAATACTTTTGTACTTGAGTAAGATTTTGAATGCAGGACTTTTACTTGGTAGTATTACTACTTTTAGTTGAGTAAAATATCTGAATACTTCTTCCACCAGTGAAAATACAACACATTTTTAAAGATTAAACCAGTGGTCCACAACCTTTTGGCTTGTGGCCTCTTATAAAAACTCAGTGTCTGTGAGACCTGTGTCACATTTCAGATGTCTATGAGTTGTTTGCAGTTCCACAAAAGAGACATTTCCCCACTAAACCTCTCAGATGGTTTTATTTAAAAAACTGTTTGAGTCCCAAAGAGGTAAAATGATGCAATATTGAGCAACAAAACCCAACAAAAATACAAAAAAGACAAAAGAAAAAGCCAAGAAAATTCCAAAAAATGAATCAAAATGTGTAGCAAAACTTTTTCTTCTTTTCTACCACATGAATCATCTCACGACCCCTCAGATTTATCTTGTGACCCTTTGGAGATGCCCAATCCCTCAGCCTCGGTTTGGAACCACTGCACTAAACTATCTAACTGTATATAAAGTAGTTAAACTAGCTCCAACTCGACCAGCTGCAACAGTAAAATGCTACTTAAGCATTGATGCAGCAGGAAAAATCTAATAATGTTATATACAGTATAATAATATATCTGTCACAGGGATCATTTTTCTGCAGAACGAGTACTTTAACTTTGCTACTTTAAGTACATTTTGCTGCTATACTTCTGTACTTTTACTTAAGTAGGATGTTGAATGAAGGATTTTTACTTATAACGAGTACTTTTAGCTCATTTACTTACTTACTTACTTAAGTAAAGGATCTGAGTGCTTCTTCCACCACTATCTTTAAAGATAAATTTAGTACTAAAATCTAACATGCATTCAAAATGAGAAACTTTGTGCATCACGTGAAGACCAAGCAGACTCCTGTCCTAAAACCATAGTTTAAGAAAGCAGAATCCATATTATAGTCCTGAAATTCAACACTGGAGCTTTCATTTCAGCTCAGAATACAAGATGTCTTTGTCTTCTTGTATCTTGTATCATATTGGTGTATGTGTATATGTAAATATGTTTAACCTCTCTGGTCAATGTATTGTAGCAGCTGAAACACAGCAGCATAATGACAGGCTGGGACACAGCAGTGACTCAGGATAATGACGGCCCATGTTCAGTCTGTAAATGACACAATACTGCCCCCTAGTTTTACCCTACCACACAGTCTTTGCTATACCAAGTATACTGTAATTAATGTGTTAGTAAGAATTGTAGATTGTAGACAACTCCTTTTCATGTATGTGGCCCTTAAGCTTATAAAGAGTAAAGCATAGATAGAGATTTTCTTGTATTCTAACATATTAACATTCCTGTTTACACTGTTGATGTTTTTACATTTCCAGATGATCTTTCGGTTGAGACATCTGCGAGGCAAATTGGAATAAATAGGTTTCTCCTCTTGAGAATTCAGCTGATTAAAACACGCTGATTTTCTCGTCATTTGGGAACTAAAGAGAAACAAGCCAACAGCTTATTCTGGGACATGACCCAGAGATCCAGAAATACTGGACTGGAGCAGCCACACTGCACCCTGGGGTAGCTGTTGGCTTTACTGGTAACTTGTGATGGGCCTATTGAAACACAAGGAGGAGCAGTTCAGCCATAGTACACTCTGCAGCCAAAGAAACGAGGTAAACTGAGGCAGGGAGGGGTGAGGCCATGGAGACAAAACTTGGACCAAGTGAGATGAAGGAAGAGAGAGGATTGAGGGAAAACAGAGAGGGTGAAAGAGAGAGGGTGCAAGTAATGGATACACAGAGACAGAGAGAGAAATAGAGGGAGCGAGAGAGGACTTGTCCCCAGAGGATATGAGCAATAGCCATGCAACAGGGAGCAATGCCTGAGAAAGTCGGCAGCTCCTCTCTGGATTAACAGCAGCCTCACTTTTTATTGCCTACAGTGGCAGACTACAGCGAGCGAATCAGCCAGCTCTCTCCTGCAGGGAGACCAGCTGCGGTTGGCTGATGAAGTCTGAGCTGATCTCCTGGTAGCTGCTCAGGCCAAAATGCTAAATATCAATTTTTAGAAATGACTGTCGCTTGAAAATTGATCACCCTCTAGTTGAACCGAAAAAAAGGTGTATAGAGACGTCAGGAGAGGGTGCATATGGTACTCTAGATACCTGAATGGAAATTCAATCTCTGTCCTAACTCAAGGAAACATCCGATGTTGACATTTTTAGGCAGAAGCAGCATCTTAATCAGGCGTGGCACATTTATCTCTTTTAAAGTAAAGCATGTAAATTGTATCCCAGGTCATGGGCTGGTTTCTCTAAACGGCGTTGCATATAAAGGTGTGTCCTTCAGGCTGGACCTGAGCCTCCTCCAGGAGGGCTTTGTGGTCTATCCTCTCTCGGACCAAAACTAATAGTGCATTCAGGAAGTCCTCGGCAACTTCTAGGCAGGAATGTCCTACTTTGTCACAATTCAGTTTCCCTAAAACAGTGGTGGAGGAAGTATTCAGATCTTTTACTACAGCAAGAGTAGCAATACTGCCCACCATTGGCCCTGGCACTTTCATGCTCGGGCCCTAAATATGAGTGGTAAATATGTATTAATGTCACAATACCCATTCAGTATGAGCTGTGATGTTCCACTCAGTGTATGATGAACAACTGGCAACCTGAACATCATTTTTTCTGCTGAGCTGCAGAGCATTAACCCTGGTGCCTGCAGGGATTCAAGGTTTTGCTCAAGGACTCTTCAACAGGGCAGATGTTTGTATAAAGAGGGGCTTCAATCACCAGTCCACCAGTTGAGGGATAGTCTTTGTACGCTCCAAGCAATCGATACTGCCACTAACTAAAAACTAATTCCATATATGCTGTATAATTCATAATCGTTCCCATACTACAAACACCAAAACACATTCTAACTACTCAATAAAAGGTTTTTATTCTTAATGTATTGTTTGGTTTACCTACTCTTTCTGTTGTGTCATATTATTCAGTGACAGCAATCAATACATTTTCATATCATCCTTCTCTTACTTTTCTTGTAAAACACGGGATTATATACCAACTTTGGACACATTTGTAAGAACCAAAGCACTCAAAACTACAAATGCAACCACAGAAAACCCACAGGATGATGAAACTACCTTCTCCACTTACTATAGATCTGCCTCTCTCTCAGTCGCTCTCTTTTTTCTTCATGTCTGTTCCTTTTCCGATAACACACATATGTACACACACACACACACACACACACACACACACACACACACGTGCAGCAACAATCTGCCAAAATGCAGCTGTCCGCGGGGGAATTTACTGCTTATATCGTCCTCAAACACACACACACACACACACACACACACACACACACACACACACACACACACACACACACACACACACACACACCCACACACACACACACCCCTGGGGGAAATGCAGTGGGACTTGGAAGCAGCTGAGAGGGGCTTTGGAGAGGCCTTGGGCTTTATATCTGTCTTTGTCTTTTTCAGTTTACATGTGTGGTTGCATGTACGATGGCTTGTGGAAAACCATCCTCCTTTCCTCCCTCCCCATATCGCCTCCCTTGTTTCCTCCCACATTCTCCTGTCCCCCTTTCTCTTCTAATGTCTCCTTTCTTCGTCACGCCTGCTCTCCCCTCTCCTCCTTCACCCCCCTGACTCTGTCCATCTCCTCCCTTCTTCCCTCCATCCATCCTTCTGTCAGCTGGCAGAAGATGAGTCATGCCTCTAGCTGGGAAGCTAAAACTCTCTCTCTCTCCCCCTCTCTCTAAATATATCTTCTCTATACTTCTCCTCCCCAGTCTTTCTACATCTCTTGCTCCCTCCTTCTCTCAGCCTCTCTTGCACTTCTCTCTGCTCTGTATCACCATCTGTTTCTCTACATCACTCTGCTTTGTTCTGTTGCTCTGCTACCCAGCTCTTTTCCTCCTCCCTCTCTCAATTTCTCCCATGCTTCTCTGTTTCTCTCTGTCAGTCTGAAAGTCAGATTCATCAGCCATTTATGTTTCTATCCTTCCATCTCTATCTTTCCCTCCTTCTCTTTCTGTCTCTCCAACAGTGCACCCAGCTGTTCTCACACTCCCTTGTTTAGGGTGTGATGATGTACTCTCCTTTTTACTCTCCCTGTTTATTGTTTATACAGTCACTTGTAATGTGTATATTTGTTCATACAGTCCACAGTGTGTCTGGTGTCCTTTTGCACTATGTCACTTGGGGAATAAAGTCATATTCTTTTCTGTATATAGTGGCTATGTTATATGTTCATATTTACATCTTCTTGTTTCTGTTCTGCACTGTACACTAGTATATTAAGAGCTACTGAGAACCTAAAATTCCTTGTCTGACCTAATATTACAGTCCACACTAGCCATGTTTGGCACCTCAGCAGAAACGAAGCAACCGAGAGAGCTCTGGCTGGCCTCGTTTGGCACTCGACTGGAACCCTGGGAGAGGCCGAATCCCTCCTCAGAAAGCCCAGGGAGAAGCCACTGAGGCTGGGCTAGATTCCCTGATTTCCCCCTGGTGCCCTGGAGCTCCGCTGGTCAAACAAATTAATGTAAAAATCAATTTATCGGCCCTCTGGGTATATAAAACGTTTTGTTGTGATAACACGCACAACCACACACTGTAAAACTGCACTCATACTTAACTAGCAAAGAGATACAAGTAAGAGAGGAACACACACATATGACACACACACACCTATGATGTGAATCAGAGCAACTTTCATCAGGGGATGAAGCGCTGCTGGTCTGGCCTGATTTACTGCTCGTCGCACAGACTGGTGCATACAAATGTGTAAAAGCATGGAGATCCTTCCTCCTTTCTTTCCAGTGCTGTCTCTACTTGCTTTGTTTTTTAACCCTTGCTTGTGTATTACCTTTTCACTACTGAATACACCTTTACCAGTCTCCCCATCTTCCTAAATCTCTCCTTTTTTGTCTTTTAGATTATTTGCTTTGCTGAACAATATTTGTGTGGATCCAAACTTTGGAAAGGATTTGACTCAAAGCTGCCCCTTGCACTTTAAAGGCCCCGAGTGGCAGCAGGAAATACCTGAAAACTCAAAGGATTAAATCCTTATATGACATCAATCAAATGCACAGGATCTAAATTTGGACCTAAATGTCTTTGATTTTTCAAAATGTGTCTGATGTGGGAGTGCAGCTGCTGAGTGAAAAAATATTTTTGACAGCACATTCAGTCACTGATGAGTCATCTTTCTCTTGATGGTCGGCTCACTTTCTGAATTTGTATGCACTGCATTCAGTATTGTGGATATTTCTGAGAAACGTCTCAGTCTTAAAGGTATTATGACTCAGACTTGTCTTGGTCATGGGCACTGGTTTTGTGCAGTTTCATTTTAGGTTTTCACCCAAGTCTAATTAGGCTTTTTTTTTAGCCTTGAAGGTAACAGAAATGTGTAAGTATACAAAACAGTAGAAGATAAAGACGGTTCCCCTGGGAAGAGAACCTTCTAATAAATCATCTCTGTCTGATATTGGCAAAAATCTGGATTAGCGTCAACAGACAATAGGCTATGAGACTTTTGAAACAGTGAACACTATGGGTCTGATGGACTAGTTGAGATGGGGAATGGCTATTGAAAATGCTTATATGTCTTCCAAGATGAATCACAACTACAGAGTTGGGGAGTTAAGTTCCAGCCTACACTGCAGTTAGTAAAGGAAATGAACCCCTTTAAAATGCATTTCCTCCTTGAGTAGCTTTAAGGGTGGACAAATCAAATTATCTGTCTGATAATATCTCATAAGGGTGGCATGGTGGTGCAGTGGTTAGCACTGTCGCCTCACAACAAGAAGGTTCTCGGTTTGACCCCACTGGTTGGCTGGGGCCTTTCTGTGTGGAGTTTGCATGTTAGATTAACTGATGGTTCAAAATTGCCCGTAGGTGTGAATGTTTGTTTGTCTGTCTCTATGTGTCATCCTGTGATTGACTGGCTACTAGTCCAGGGTGTACCCCGCCTCTTGCCCAATGTCAGCTGGGATAGGCTCCAGCCCCAGTATAGATAATGGATGGATGGATGGATGTTTACGCTAAGTGAAACATGAAATGCTTACTTTTTATGGTTTCATCTTTCCATCGAACACAGATATTCTAGATGTCTAACTGATTATTTTTACATTAGGATTTAAAGTAAAGTTACATGTTTTGAGCAATTGGTTGGCTGCAAAGCATGAGTTTGTCTTTACTTACCCACTGGTGGGTCAGTGGGGATGAGGAGTTAGAGGTTTATAGTTTTGTTTCCAGTGGCGTGGCGTAGCCAATTAACATGTTCTCAGGTAGATTTGAAGGGGAGTTGCCTGATTTTTTTAGTTTAAATTCACAGTATTTCCACTACACCAGAAGAGACCACACCCTTGGTGAAATCCTGTACCTACTTCATATTCTATTCAAATGCATTGTCCTGAGTGAACATGAGGGTATGACATGAGGGTGACACCCAAATAACAGAGTGAAAAAAGTTCAAATAGTTGCTGGTTAAATCCTTGGATTATGGTTTGTCTTGGGAAAAGACTCAAACGTTGTCTCCTTCAGCCTTGAACTCAATTTAAGGGATTTTGCCGGCAACTCTGGTAACGGCACGTGTATGTTCTACATCAAAAACCTGCCTAGTGCAATTTCTCCGATTGAAAATGAGCTGTTTTCCACCTTCATGGTTCCCCACACAAATCACAAAGAGACAAAGAGAGAGTAAAAAAACTGTCAGGTAAACACACACCTTCACCCACACACACACACACACACACACACAACAATATGCAGTGTATTCATGCCAACAGATGACAGAGCACATTGAGAAAATGCCAAAATGCTGACTACAGAGGGAGAGAGCACACGGCTGAAAAATCTCCTATGTCAGACTGCAGAGCTGGCAGAAAAGAAAAGCATTGTTGAGGACATACACACATACACCTAGGCAGCCTGTGTGGTGCAAAAAAACTGGAGCAGGGCAGCAGTGCATAGCACACACACACACACACACACACACACACACACACAGCCTGTGAGGCGTTTTGGCGAGACAGGAGCACAGACGAGCTGTCAGAGGGAGGAAAGAGAAAGTGAGCGAAAAGGAAGAAAGAGAAAGACGAAAAGCTGCGTTACAGATAGATGGAGAGGGATAAAAGAGAGAGAGCGATGCACACAGAAAAGGAGGCATGCATCTCCTGGCAGTGACCTCCTGTTGTCTCCCTCTGTGCACATCTGCTCTCCACCTTCTCTTTTTCACCCCCATCATCTATATTCTTCTTTTCAGCCACTTATCTTTTTCTCTGCCTCTCCCCTGTCTCTTTTCTTTTTTTTTTACGTCAACTAAAACCTCACCATTCATCGTCAATATCATTCTATTTATTGTCATACTGACCGTCCTCTAGTTGGTGAACATTTCAGAAGCCATATTGGGATGAAAAAAAAGAGGAAAACAGAGGGAGAGAGAGGCTAAAGCTGTGAAACAAAAATGGACGTGCATCAAAAACACCTTGTTTGCTAATCTATGATGCAATTTGCGCAGAAAATTGGGATGAGGAGGTGGATGGAGAGACATGGGCAACAAGGACTGTAAACTCTGAAAAGAGCAAAATACGTCATTTGGCCACGCCCTTTACAACAACACATAGAAGCGTTTTTCTGATCTGATGGCAGTATTGGCAGGACTGTGGAACAGTTTATACTTCAGCAGAGCAGGGCAGTATAAGATTAGACGGTGCGATACAGGTAATATGAAAGCTTCTTCTAGTTTGGACTCTCCAGCTCTCTGTTCCCTTCAAAGGTCAGCACTGTCAAAACTGTTTGCAATTTGTCAGCGACATGAATTCACATGTCATAGTTCACCAAAGCTGAACTCAATGCAAAAGCTCACCATGGATTTATATTGCCTCGGTGAGCAAATTCACTAATCATGTTGATTCCATTGAAGTGAATTGACTTCGGTCAGAAATTTTGCTGTTTATATTCTGGTGTGACCACAGATGGAAGTCATGAAAGAGCTGAAAAACAATGAGAAAGCAGGGAGAGAGAGTGGAGACAGAGGAGCTTTGAAGGCAGGTACACACACACACACACACACACACACACACACACAGGCCATGTTTCAGTGCTGTACAGGTGAAGCCCCGGTGAAGCAAGGAAACACCTGAAGGAACATAAAAGATTCATCACTTACAGTGTACAATGAGAGGGCACGTGCGCAGACACACACACACACACACACACACACACACAAACAAAGGCTTAGTGTATCTCAGGGCATTGTTACTGTCTGCTTTCTCTTCCATATGTTGGTGTGTGCATGGATTATTTATGTGTGTGTGTGTGTGTGTGTGTGTGTGCGCATGAGAGAGCGAGAATCTACAGAGTCATGGTAATATCCATTCAGGAAGGTGTCGGCTTTCAGGGGGGACGTGTTGACACACGCCCACGTAACCTTGGCAACCAGCAATCGCTGCGGGTGCAGATGAAGCGCGTTGTCGAGGGGAGCAATTATCCAGTTAGAGCCCTCCCCTGAATCATCAAATGAAGACACATAAAGTCACACACAAACACACACTTGCACAAAAAGAGAGACACACACACACACGAGCACATGGTGGGTCACATGACGAGCAGAATCCTGGGAGAGGTTCTAGAACACTTTGGGGAGATCACACACACACACACAAGCACATGGTGGGTCACATGACGAGCAGAATCTTAGGAGAGGTTCTAGAACACTTTGGGGAGATAAAACACACACACACACACACACACACACACACACACCTGCGGGCCAAATCTCACTCCTGACATCATGCTCTCTCCATTTCTCCTCTTCTTTTA
Organism: Maccullochella peelii; assembly: GCA_002120245.1. NCBI lineage: Eukaryota > Metazoa > Chordata > Actinopteri > Centrarchiformes > Percichthyidae > Maccullochella > Maccullochella peelii. The sequence continues at coordinate 67,472 of LKNJ01001457.1, forward strand.
TCCCTTACAGCCCATTTCTAACCTCCATTTTAATATTCAGAAAACAGCATGTGGCTCTCCCCTCTGTTTCTCTCTCTCCATCTCTACTGAGACATTCTCTAAAAATACTCTTCCTCCCTTTTCTCTGACCCATTCCTTATTTAACCCCCTCTCACTTTTCCTCTCCCTTCCCTTGTCCATCCATCCACCCCTCTCTTTCTCCTCTCTCGCTCAGTGTGAGTGCTAGCTCGGGCCCAGCGGGTTTTCTAAGAGAGGTATGACACACCACAGAAGTGCGCACACACACATCCACACACAGAGGTAGACACACACACACAGCTGTGATATGAGGCAGACAGAGGGAGACAGAAAAACAGAAAAAGTGCATGCTGAGCAAGTACACACACACACACACACAGGCAGGTCATGCAGAGAGAGACTCAGCTACTGCTGCTGAAGAGAAAGCTTCTGGCATATAGACCCGCCTCTCTGTTTTTACATCCTCCCATCTCTTTTCTATGCATTTCTTTTCTCCCATCTCTACCATTTCTTTCTCCTTCCCCTTGGCATTCTTTCTTTTACTTTGTATCTTATTTTCTTGCTGTAAAGAAAGCAGCTGACAAAGGCTAAACACACGCACATTTGGCATTAAAAAGTTTGCTAATAAACTCCTACACTACACAGTCTGGCTGGCAGTTTTAAAGCCACATTTGTTAGATTTTATTTTCCGTTTTAAACCCAACAAACATACATTTGTGAAGGCAACTACCAAGAATCAGTGTACAGTTTGGTTTAACAGAACATTTGGGTGAGGCAAATCACATTTTGGTTTATGAACAAGCTAGTTTTTGTCTGCAGCTCTGTTAAATCCCCCAGCCACAGTCACAATTTAGCCACATTTAGCTGGGAGCTGCTGTTAATCTCCCACTCTGTTTATAACTCAAGGTGTTTGCAGTATCATTATAAAGCTTGGTATTCATGTCAGGATCTCTATTTTGAAAATGCATGACACACTCTACGCCCGAGTACCAAGGACGTAGGTGCTGGCAGCCACAGGGGACAGTGCAGTTAACTGCTTTGTTTTTGCCCTTGATGAAATTACAGGATATAAGTTAAAAGCAGAGTGGGACATTAGTCACCAGAATATTTTGGTCGATTTCAGATTATTTGCATTTATGAATCCAGCATTTATGCAGTTTTGGTAAGTTTTAGAATATTCAAATCAATGTTTTACACCAAAGACCTGATCTGACCCATGTGATCAGAAATCATTGTATATCAAGAGTCCATAAATAGGCCTTAATACATACTAACTAAATTAAAGGGAGAAGACTACTGTGACCCATCAACCAGTGAGATAAAACGAGACAGAGAGACATGCAGAGAGAAAGTAGTGAAAAGGAGGGAAATGTATGGGAGAAGGTCAGAAAGAGGGTATAAAAAGACAGAGGCAGAAGTGGGGATGTGGTCCGGTGAGAGGATGGGGATAAGATGATGGTGAGGAAACAGTCTTTTGAGAGGTAGGCAGTCACAAAAAGAGGGACTTTTGTGCTAAAAAGATACTCACTTGATTTGTCTAACTCAGACTGCTGATGCCTCATAGCTTCAGACAAACTTTGGGATATATTTTTGTATAAAACATGTGCTGTGGATTTTGTCACCCATCGCTTCCATTGAAAACATGTTAGGAAGGAATCTTTTAATTGCCAGTATGAACAGGATGGATGATTATAGCAGGAGGAGAAAGGATGAGAGGGAGAAGTGGAAGAGAGGAGAGTTGCTGTCGGTTGTGCTCGACTGCCTCTTTCCATGTGTTTCCTGTTTCTGCAGCTCCTCTCCCTCTCTGTTATCCTCACCTGATCACTGTTGCCTCTCTCCTCCTATCACTCTCTCTGCCTCTATGTTTCTAATCAGCTCTTCCTCCCTCTCTCTCAAACAGAGCAAACGGCTCCCCTGTCATATTATATCTCTCTCTCACACCCACACACACACACACACACACACACACACACACACACACACACACACACACTAAGACCAAGGCTACTCCGGGGTTGAGAGAGGCCAACTGCAGGGGAGAAAAGTTCCAACTTGTTTGAGAGTAAAAAAGATATACTGTTTTCTCTACCTTCACTGTTGTATTTGATCATTTTCATGCTGATATATTAAATAAGCAATTTAGAAAATATCTGCTAGCCAGCTATTATTGACACTGCTATACTCTCTCAGTACCATTAGTTGAGACTAAAGTGAGTCTTCAAGTATCAAAACTTAAGCAATGCCAGATGTGAGACAACTGCTTCAAAGTGATTATTTTGGTGCTTTATGATAGATGCATGAGAGAAAAAGTCTTTTACAGACTTTACAGATTGTTTTATCACCACAGTCATTTAAGGACACCCCTTCACCTTTGTAATGTACACTGGCAGATGCAATATAACAACACTGATGTAACACAGGGACATGTGTCTTTTTTTTTGTTTTGTTTTTTTACAGTCTATCTAAACTGTGGCACATAGTATAGTTTTACTACTACATTAACACAAAGTGCGATCTCTATCTTGAGGCTTTGGCAACACTATGCCAAGCCAATAAAGCATGTCGAAATTAATTAAAAGAGACTTTACTTATTTGTTGTACATTGTTTTCAACATTATCGAGAGTATCATGTGAGCTGTGTCTTGTTTTATTGCAGGTTTTTACCAGACAGTTAATCGTCTCAGTATTTGACTAGTGAAATGTTGATTGATGGTCTCTGGAAATGTACATTTATTTTTTGGTTTTACAATAAACTAAGTGACAGAGGAGAGTGGATAGAGATAGGGTGTTTACAAGAGACAAAGAACACTGTATTCTGTTCTGTGACCGTTCTGGCGACACTCTACTAATATTTTCACAACAACAATAACAACAACAAAATCGTAATAAAAAATACTAAATGTTCATGCCAAGTAAGAGGACTTAAAAGGGCTTCTCCAGTTGGCTTTCCTGTTTTTCCTGTGTGGTCCGCTCAAAGGGTTAAAGCCCAAAGTGAACTGAATTGTAAGAAGTTGGTTTCCAAGGGAAACTGTTCGCACCGTTCCAGCTGAGGCGGGACAAACCAACTGCCTGACACGGAGGGGGTAGGGGTGATTCGACAAAAGTACGAATTAATTTCGCACCACATGCTTATCAAATATTAACATACATCTTGTCATGTGTAAGCTTTTTATAAAAACGGTAATAGCAGCGTTGTTTGGTATTTAATCTGTTTCTTAACACCTAGGTTTAATATTATTACTTGCTGCCACCCCTCCCTTACAGCTAGAGTGCTGGGGTCCCTGCCAAGTCGGTTTGAAAAGAGCAGACAAAGGCTTTGAGCTCAGGACGCCCCTCTCTCTCTCTCTCACTCTGCCTACAAAGCCAACCTAGCTCTATCTTTTCTGCTTTTCTATCATGGAAATGTTTTTTAATAGGTGGCGCTAAGAGAGTTGGTTTTATTTTTTACTTTCTTATTCTGAAATGTACGACCGTCTGGATCCCCGCTCGGCCGAGAGAGGACGGCTTTTTGTAGGTTTAATACAAGGAAGCGTCGTCTGAGAGAGGGAGAGAGAGGGGGAACGATTGACGCTTTTTCCTCCTCTCCTCCTCCTCCTTCTTCCCTTCGCCCCCCTCTCCTCCTCTTTTTGGCGGAGAGAGGGGTTGAGGCAGGAATAAACGCTTTTTTTTGTTTTTTCTTGTTCTTTTTTTTTTTTTAAATGCATTTGAATCCTACTGCGCAACCAGACCGGATCACGTGGGGTTGGAGAGAGTTGGATCGATTTTGCACAGTTCAATGTGAGAAAAAGAGAGAGAAAAAAACAACTCATATTTCTTTTTTACTTCTGTGGATAACTGGGACTGTTGATACTTCTGCATAATTGCAAGAGAAGGGGGTGTTTGAGTGGGTTCTTTTTTCAGCCTTGGAGGTGTGGAGTATTAATTCTTATATGCCTGGGGTTTGAAAAACAATGGAGACGCACATTTCGTGCCTCTTCCCGGAAATTTTGGCCATGATTTTCAGCTATCTGGACGTGAGGGACAAAGGCAGGGTAGCCCAAGTGTGTATCGCTTGGAGGGACGCATCCTACCACAAGTCAGTGTGGAGGGGGGTGGAGGCCAAGCTGCACCTCCGCCGGGCCAATCCCTCTCTGTTCCCCAGCCTCCAGGCCAGGGGCATCCGGAGGGTCCAGATCCTGTCCCTGCGCCGCAGCTTGAGCTATGTGATCCAGGGAATGCCTAACATTGAGTCCCTCAATCTGTCCGGCTGCTACAACCTCACGGATAACGGGCTGGGTCATGCATTTGTGCAGGAGATCCCATCACTGAGGGTTTTGAACCTGAGTCTGTGCAAGCAGATCACAGACTCCAGTCTAGGCAGGATAGCTCAGTATCTGAAGAACCTGGAGGTGCTGGAGCTTGGTGGCTGCAGCAACATCACCAACACTGGGCTTCTTTTGATAGCCTGGGGCCTCCACAGGCTCAAGAGCCTCAATCTGAGGTCCTGCAGGCATGTCTCAGACGTGGGGATTGGACATTTGGCAGGCATGACCCGCAGCGCGGCAGAGGGCTGCTTGAACCTGGAGTACCTGACTCTCCAGGACTGTCAGAAACTGACAGACCTGTCACTCAAACACATTTCCAAGGGGCTGACCAAGCTCCGGGTACTGAACCTGAGCTTCTGCGGGGGGATCTCAGACGCAGGGATGATCCACCTCTCCCACATGGCCTCCCTGTGGAGCCTCAACCTACGCTCCTGTGACAACATCAGTGACACAGGGACCATGCACCTCGCCATGGGCACCCTAAGGCTGTCCGGGCTTGACGTTTCCTTCTGCGATAAGATAGGAGACCAGACCCTGGCATACATTGCCCAGGGGCTGTACCAGCTCAAGTCCCTGTCCCTGTGCTCGTGTCACATCTCTGACGATGGGATAAACCGGATGGTGAGGCAGATGCACGAGCTGAGGACCCTGAACATTGGACAGTGTGTGCGCATAACGGACAAAGGGCTGGAGCTCATAGCTGACCACCTGACCCAGCTGGCGGGCATAGACCTGTATGGATGTACCAAGATCACCAAGAGGGGACTGGAGAGGATCACACAGCTCCCCTGCCTTAAAGTGTTGAACCTGGGACTCTGGCAGATGACAGAGAGTGAGAAAGTGAGGTGATTGGAAATGTTTCGTTGTTTTTTTGTTTTGTTTTGTTTTTGTTTTTGGATGGGGACAGAGGGGGGCATGAGGAGCAGTAGGAGGTGGAATAGATGGGCGGGGAAATTTCTTTTCTTATTTAAAAAGTGAGAGAAAAACTCCCTTTTCCCTCCTGTGTGGTTGTGTAAGGTGTGCTTCTCTCATGTGACCAGAATTTTATGTTCAACTGTTTTATTTTTCTTTCTGTTGGCCTTGCAGGATATCAATTAGTATTTGATTTGACTTAATATTCTGCCTGGTAGGAAGCAATTAAAGCTTACTTTTGTTACGAGCTCATGAAAATCCCTGTTAACAATTGTTTTGATCTCATATTGAGTTTTAATATCTCATAAATTCTGACATTGGACTGGAATAACTTCAATGCAAATTAGCTTGTTTCACACATTTTAAAAGTGTCATTTGAATAATCTGCTTCATTTACTGACACTTGCTTCCAGATAATTCTTATAGTGAAACTTGCATCCATCCAAACTTGCATCCACCTATTAATGTAAAGCAAGGTGAGGCTTTTAAACTTGAGTATGAGACTTTTTTTTTAAAATTTTTTTTTACTTTTCTGTTTTTTTACAGTGAGTCTGGATTTGAGACATTTACAACTAATCTCTGCTACAGCCATCACGCCTAAAAACATTTGGCTACCTCGTATGTGGTTGTTTTCAAAGGGTGTATACTGAACAGAACAAACAGAAGGAAAGCGAGAATGAGAGACTGGGAGAAAATGTGCCTAAAGGGACTGTGTCTGCCCCCTCCCCCACCCCCTCCCTCCCTCCATGAGCAGAGCTGGAGACCAGGACACAATCTAACTACCTTTGTTAATTTACCCCCATAAACAGCAACAATTTCCCAGTGAGAGAGAGAGAGAGAGAAAGGGAAAGCGAGCTGTAAAATCTATACAGATTTCAAGAGGATGACGCGTTATGCAAAAAAAAATTCCCCATAAACTCGCTTGCTTTTTTATTGTCTGTTTTCTTCATTTATTTTAGGGACACAGCCCAACTTTAACGCCCTTTAGAGACGTGTTGTGCTCAAGCTTTGACGAATATAAAGGAGACAAGATTATCAGCTTACCGCTTAGAAGAAATACCTATAGTCATCCTAAAATAATACCAGAGATATATAGGATTATTTTAGCGCTACAGTGTGAGATAACACTAATAAAAAAGGTATGATCAGGCCATTATTAATCACACTATACATCCATCTAAGTATGTTATAGGAGTAATGGGTATTTTTTGTAAGGGATGCTGGTGGAAATAAATGTCAGTGGATGTTGTTCAGAGCGTCGTACTTCAAATTGAAGTGATTTCTATACCTTATACCCTTTTATTGATCGAAATGAATCAGGGTTTGTCTCATGGCTTTATTTTCCCACGTTAATGCCAACACAGGTCGCATTCATATTCATATTCATGTTGCTCTCACTGGTAAGACATAGAGAGAGAGAGAGAGAAAGAGAGAGGAGGGTAGGGATATCTTTTTTTTTTCCTCCTCTTTTTCTCTCTTCTACCTGAATAAAAATACTCTGGATCCATTTTGAGACACGCTTAGAATAAGGAGCAATCGATAATTTTTTTTCTTTCTCTCTCTCCATCTCGGGTTACAAGCGGAATGCGTCTCGTTCTCTCTCCCTCTCCCTCCGTTTCTTTTCACACACTCACATTAACACACATGCACACGCGCGCGCGCACACGGAGGCTTGTGTGTGCGCGTTTTAATGTAATGCAATGACCTGCTAGAAAATTAATATACGGATGTGCGTCCTGCTGAAAAAGCTGTGTGTGTTTGAAAAATAAAAAAGATGTACTGTATATTATGTGTTTGTAAAGAAGAAAAAAATGCAGAATCCCAAAATTAAATTGTTTTATATTCTTACGGTTAAAACAATTAAAGATATTTATATAATGAACAAAACGAGCCGGTGTGGACTACTTTTGTGTAGGTGTAGCACTTCATTGTTGTCACCATACTGTCTGTTTTTTTTTTTGTCAACAAGAATGTGAAAAATATCCATTTCCACAAGGTAATTTGACATTGTTTATTCCCACAAGACAGTGAGTACTGCTATTGTCTTTTCCTACAATGATATTGTCCATATTCAGGCACATTTAATACAATAAGGGCTTTTATTTTATTAATGCATTGCTCCTAATAGCCACCCACGCATTTCTGAGTATTGTCCCTGATCAGTCTGGTCTTGCGTCTCAAAAGGGCTGAAAAATCTGTTGTGTTGTTTTATTATTTACGAGGAGATTCAAAATGGATGCTTGCCGCCTTGATTTGGCTGCAGTGCCTGTGTAATTAATTATCACCAGGGCGTTTATTATAGGAAGCTGTTCTACCCTGCTGATTTTTTTAATCATCAACGTCTGTTTTTTACCCTCAAATGCAGCAAAGAAATGTGTTCAGCTCAACTGGTAGGGCAAGTTTGAGTTTCTCATTTAGGTCTCCAGGTTTCAAAGCGTATTGTGTTTGGTGGATTTCATGGTTTAAATAAGGTTTTGGGTATGAGTTTTGGTTATTTTGGCGGTATTTTATTTCACATGCGGCAGAGCTGCGTCTGTGCGCCTGCATGTGCGGAGTAATGAGATCTAAAGTTGGTTAGAGCAGATTTCCCTCTTTCGGCTTTCCATCAGGACGTGTCCTGTGTGTGAAGTGACACCACAAACACACACACACACACACACACACACACACACACACACACACACACACACACACTTTTTAGCATTCCACACCATCATTCAAAGCATTTAAGCATTCTCTCTCTCCTGACTCTGTCCATGGGGATTTGGGGATAAAGGCCAGCAGAGGGATTGTTGACCACAGGGACAGAGAGAGACAGAAAGAAAGAAGACAGAAAGAGAGAGAGAATGTCAGTGTTTGCTGTTTCTTAAGTTTGCTTTAGCTGGCCTTTGGTCTTGCGCAATAACACTGCGATGAGAGCACACTAAGATGTGAAAGATTTGTCTGTGACATTTTGTGCCACTTTATCCCGGAAACTTCGTTTGAAAACCACAGAAAGAATAATATGTAGACTTAACAGTTGAGCTATGAATTACTGTTGCTTATGTATTTTGCCTATACAGTACAATCGTTATACATTTTGTGCCTTATAATGCCAACAAACGTGGTTCATCTATATGTGAACTGGTGAATCCTGAATGCTACAGCAAGGCAACAAAAGAAATAGAAGTAAACTCAAAAAGGAAATAGGTGTGACATTGTAATAAATTGGAGCTTGAATGCTGATAAATTAATAGAGAGGTGGGAGGCGTACAACATGGCCGATTGTTTCTTTATCATTTGACATTTGGGTCTGCAGACTTTTCCCAACAGATAAAGGAAACTTACCGTGACAAGGTCATATCATGCATTTAAACAGAAAGGTCTGCAGGCTGAAACGAAGACTGACAAAGATACAATCAGCTGCATTGAAATGATAATGGGATACTTTATTAATCCCCATAGGGAAAATCTCTTTTTGTCTGCCACCCTCCACAGGGAGGTCAGAGGTCAGGCTCAGCTCCAGAAGCCCACTGCTGGAGCTACTGGGGATTCGGTGTCTTGCTCAAGGACACATCAGCAGGGTTGTCATGTTTTTACATTGGGTCACCTTGCCTCCCTGTCCTCCCTTGCTGTTAGTTTGTGAGTCCTTGGAGGTGGTGCAGGCCACCTGTGAAGCACCAGTTTCTTCCAATTTTAAAATACTGAAACTCTTTTTCGATGAAACAATTTCCCCCGAACAATCTGTGAAACCCATCCCGTATTGTGTTGCAGTTGCAGTCTCAATTTGCATTTTGAATAGAGAGAGCTGAGCGTGAATTAAGCTCTGGAGTTTCACTGCTTGGTGTTAGAGAGCATGATATATCATTCTATTTGTATATTCTATAAAGTGCAAGTTTACTTTGCATTGTATGAAAAGAACTGTGGACTAAATACTGAGCACATGGTGCTACCAGTGTTTTTATTGCAAGAAAAATATCACTGCAGATCACCACAGTAGCTACTTTGAGCATGCTAGTACAGATCGTTTTGTTATTTTACACTTCCATACCTGCTCCTCTTTAGCACAGTTCTGCTTCCCTTTTGTAACACTTGTACAAATGTACACCCAGTAAAACCACCTTCCTGCAGATCTAGTTCAGTTTTTGGATATTTCACCTGAATGATTTGTAGTTTTCAGATTCAAGCTCAACATTTCAACAATTTCGAGTTTCTAGTTTCTAGTAACAACACGGTGTCTAGTAACTTCCACTCCAGGAAGTGACAGCGACAGGCCAAGAAATAGTCAAGTACAGAACCCCCCGTAAAACCACAACATGTCATTGTTACACTTCAGTTTTTGTTTGGATTAAACAAACAAGATAAAACGTGTTCATTAGTGAGCTTTAGAGCTAGCTGTTTCCCCCTGTTTCCAGTCTTTATGCTAAGCTAAGCTAACCAGTTGCTGGCTGTAGCTTCATATTAACCGCACGGACGTGAAAGTGGTAACAATCTTCTTGTCTAACTCTCAGCAAGAGTTATAATAAGCCTATTTTCCAAAATGTTAAACTATTCCGTTAAGACTCGGCCTGTTGGGGGATCAAGTCTTACAACTACAGTGTGCTGACAGTCTGTTGTGGAGATGATCAAATCTGTAAAAGTCCACATACTCAACACAATGGCTAACAGTCAAATTTAACAAAAAGTTCAGACAGGATTTGTCCACATGACTCACAAAGAGAAATCAACTTCCCTGTTTGGATGAATTCCCCAACAGATTGAGCAAGGCACTAACACTGCCAGGTTCAGGGGTTTATTTTTCCTGTGTAACTCAAAGATTTCATTGTGGCAGCCATGCAAAAATGTGTGCACTGATTCTTTGCACTGCTGGGATCAAAGCACCCACCAAATGGCTTTATGTTAAGAATATATCTAGTGTGATTCTCTCTTCAAACCCACATATCCTGTCTGTCTGTGTGACTGACAGCTTCTAAACAAGTTAATTCAAAAGCTTACAGGCACCCAAATTAGACAAAGGCCCACATCTCTGCCCCATATAGGTCACTGACACATTTTCATGCTATAAATGTTGCTTTTGCATTTGAACTGTGGTGTGTGAGTGAGTGTGCGTTTGGCCCGTAAGTTGTAAAAGTTGAACTGTGACTCGTCACGTTGTGCTCTGAACCACATTTCCTGTCAGGCTGAGAGGAACAGCTGTGTGAGTGTGTGTGTGAGGGTATTTTACTGCTATCATTAAAGGAATAGTTCACCATTAAAAGGGGAACTGGGGTTCTTCACAACAAAGCAGCAGGGGTATTAGCAGCAGAGTGTTACTGCCCTCCCCCACATCTCTCTGTCTTTGGCTGTAACTCCTTGTCTGCGGTGTTGTCTGTCTGTCTGCCTGTCTGGCCTGTTTTAGGTCTCTGCTTGTCTTGTCAGTTGGCTTTCATCCCATATTTTTTTTCTTCTGAACTTATTTCTTCCTAATTATGAAGCTTTTTTTCTCTTTTCCTTCTTGTTTCTTCACCTGCACCTGCCTATTTCCCACTCTTGTCGTCTCTCTTTTTCTCTGATTCAGTACTCTTCTCAGTCTTCTTATTCCTTCCAACTCCAGCTTAATTTCTTTCTCCCTTTCATGCCCATGGTCTCCCTCTCCCTCCCTATCTCTCTCCTCTTTCTCCTTCTGCCCCCCTCACCATTTCCATTTCTCCACCACCCGTCCTTCCTCCTCTCTGCGGCACCTGGTGTTGAGGTGTCGCTGAGGTACAGTAGACGGCTCTTTGAAGTCCCAGGGGCCCGTGGGGGCAGTGTGTGTGTGTGTGTGTGTGTGTGTGTGTGTGTGTGTCAGGAAACTTTTTTTTTTAATCAGCAGCTCCACTCAAGAACATTTGCCGTTGCATTTGATTTGGGCATCTCTAATGTTGAAATGACCTTCCCTGTGTAAGTGTTCGTACATGTGTGTGTACTGTATTTCCTGATTATGTATAGCAGGGGAATTTAAATCCCTATTACTGTTCTTTTTTTGCTTTTCTCAACTAGTCAAAGCTGGACAGTTAAAGGGATAGTTCAGGGTTTTTATGAAATGTAACTGGGACTAAACTATACATTTTTAAAATGAGTTTAATTTGATTCTACGAGCACTTTGGGATATGAAACCACATAAAAACATAGTGTGATATAAACTTTCAATTGAAATAAGACAATAAAAACAGCATTATAATTATGCCAGGAGTTATATATTGTTTTAAAGCAAGTAAATGTAAGATCATAGTGTAACTTACTGGATTTAGGGCTGGCACAGTCGGAGAAAAGAGGGGGCAGGAGCAGAGGAAAAAGCACCTCTGTCCTAAAGTCTGCTATAGTCAGCACCCAACCTGGAGAGAAAGAGAGGGGGTGGTAAGGCAGAGAAAGAAAGAGAGAAAACTGGGAAAAGTGGTAAAAAAGATGAGAAAGGAAAAAGATTTAAGGGAGAAACAGATGAGAAAAAAGTGAGGGTGGTGAGAAAGAGAGGGAGAGAGAGGGAGAGAGAGAGGGAGAGAGGAATCTGTGAGTCACTGTTTAACTGTGGGCTGCTAGAAGTCGGCTAGCCATGTTAAAATACCGTCTGGGCACACACACACACACACACACACACACACACACCAAACTCTTCCAAACTACAGAAATCTGCCTAAAATTCAACAATGGTTGGCACAATGCACGCACAGACACACACACACACACACATACACACACATACACACACATTAAAAGTTTATGCAAAAATCCTGCTTCTGCCTCTCTCAGACTGCTGCCCAACAGACCAGCTAATTATTTTCAGTTGGACACCAGGCACACACACACCTCTGCTGTACATTCCTCAGAAAGTAATGAGCTGCTTTTCTACAAAGGTAAGAATTTAGGCGAAGGTCAAAAGTAATTCTTTCCATTTCAGAAAGTCTAACTTTGCAGCAAAGGAAGAACAATGACATCATCCAACCCCTAAGTGATTCATTATTGATGATTCTTCTCTGAAAAAGAAGTGGGTGGATTACAATTAGTTCTTATTCTCTACTAGAACAACCCTGGCCAGAGATGAGCTGTGGTTTTAACTCCTCTTGAAACATGCAGTACATGACAACATGATTCTCATTCTTCAGCTGTCTCTTCTGCAGTTTCTCTGATGATTTCTTTTTTGATAACTTGATTAATAATTTAGACCATTAAATGTCAGAAAATAGTGTAACAAGAGTAAGAGTCTACAGCCATGCTAGCAGGCACAGTGGCGTTTTGAATTAAATGCTAACGTCATGCCAACATGCTCACAATGACAATGCTAGCATGCTGATGTTACCCTGGCAACCACCTTATGTTAGCGTGGTAGCATGCTAACCTTTGCTAATTACCATTTAACGCAAAGTACATCTGAGGCTGTTGGGAATGTCTTTAGTTTTGCAGGTATTTGGTCATAAACCAAATAAAAATTTTGATCTGATGATGGAGCTATGAAAGGTCAGAGGGTCATCAAATTATTACAATTCATCCTGACGGGGACACGAATGTGTGAACCAAGTTTTATGGCAATCCATCTAAAAGCTGTTAAGATATTTCACTAAAAGTTAAAAATGTCAAACTCATGGTGGCGCTAGAGGAAAGGTCAAGGGATCACCAAAACAGTTAAAATTCGAAGACATTCAATTTTACAATGATATAAAACAGAAAAACAGCAAATTCTCACATTTGAGAAGCTGGAACCAGTGAATATTAAGCATTTTTACATGGTGAATGACTGAAACTATGTCATTGTTTCAGCACTACCTTGGTGTATTTTTCAGCATCTAGACTAGAGAGCCCTTCACTCATTAGCTCCTCTGGGTGTTCAACTGTTTATTATTTTATCACATGCTGTTATCAGGTCATTTACTGCTGAAGGTCTTTTGCTCATTAAGCAACAAATGCATATATTAATCCATTTTCTATGTCTTATGCTAACATCATAGCTATATCAGTCCCAGAGATTGTATTCTGCATTAACATTAACCATGAAAGAGATGCTTACACTTTTTCTTCAATATTTGTGTTAACATGAGCCATGTTACTCAAATCATCATTGTTGTCACATTTTATACACCGAGCATTCGCCATTCTAGGCAGTTTTGCTCAATTAATGTTAGATCCAGCAGACTGGATAAGAAAACAACACACTAAATCTTTAATTTGAAACCGTAAGACCCCGCTTCATTCACAATCAAACCATGGACATTGTTGCTGAATGATTTATAAAAGCCTCAGCAATTACAATGGGAGACTGAGAATTATGCAGCATGTGATGTTGACTTCTGCTCCATATTCCTGCTTCATTCGACAATACCCAGCGGAGAAGAGAGAGGACGGACAGGGAGAGAGGGAGAGACGGGGATGACATGTGGGTTCATTTTGGGTTTCTTTGTCTCGATGTGAAACCACGTGAAGCTCTGACAGAAATGTGACAGATACCTGCAATGTCAAAAACCGGCAGGCTCGCACACATTCTAATTTGTCAGGTGAGATAGTGTTTTGGTAGCGTGGGAGGTGTGGTGCGCTTGTGTGTGCTTCCTGTCTGTGCACGTGTGATTGAAAGCGTATGTGCATAACGCATGTACATAGACACTCAGTTTTGTCTGTGCCTCTCTGCCGGCTCTCTGTACCTTCCTGTCAGTTCAGCTTGTCATTCAAGCGTCAATGAAGAGAAACTTTTTCTTTACTCTGTTTAAAAATTGTCATGCTTTTCTCAAACAGGTGGAAATGGGCAGAAAGGGAGACAGAACACTGCAGCAACAGTCGAGCGGGGTTTTATCACATGTTTGACAGGAAACACTGTGCATTGGAACAGAGAGATTTCATCACGTTAACACAGATGATTTTTCAGGGCTTTTATTGAGTAGATGTTAGGTGTGTTTGGGAGGAGGAGGAAAGAAAAAGAGCAGGTGGAAGCAATATGTGATAGAGGTTGTTGGATTCCTGACTTGACCTTCAGTGTTGGACTAGCTTCACTGCACAACCAAACTCCACATTTTATTGTTTTAAGTTGCAGAGAAGACAAACAAATGATCATCTTTCATTTTAAAAGGAAATGTTCATTATCATAACTTGAGATAAGTTGTGGGCTGCTGGCAAAACAAAGCTGCTGAAGGAATAGCTTAACATTTTGAGATATACGTTTATTTGTTTTCTTGATGAGCGCTAGATGAGAAGATTGACACCACTCTCATGTCCACACGTACACTAAATATGAGGCTACAGATGATTAGCTTAGCATAAAGACTGGAAGCAGCTAGCCTGGCTCAAATCATCTAGCCTGGCTCAAATTACTCTGTGTAACCAACATGGAAATGATAGACGTCTGAAATTGCCAAAGGTACATTACCAGCCCTATGTGGGGAAATGTCTTATAACATAGTTCGTAGGCTATACAGTGCTATGACGCGCTCCAGTCACCATGAAAGTTGACATCGCGTCTCCCAACGCCTGCTCTCAAATGTCAGTCAACTGCTGCCATGGAAACAGCACACCCAGAGGCTTGAAGCTTAGACACAGTAACCACAATATATACACAACACAATAGTTGAAGTATCATCATAGTTTCTATTTCCTTACATAAAAAAAAAGAAAAATTCACATTTCAGTTAAACTTTAAAATATTCAATACGTATCAGTGGAAGGCCAAATCAGATTCAAAAATTGACATGGATTGTGTTTTAACTGTCCAAACTCACACCCCATTTCTCACTCAACTCACACAACGTTTCTTGAGCCTGCACCCTTTTAAAACACAATGTTTTTGACAGTCCTGACCATGCTCACGATGAACAATACTGACACAAACAGGAACAAATAAATTGGCCCAAATTATGAGTAATTGTATGCCATAGAAAATTCCCACAGAAAGCTGTGAGGACAAAAGCATGAAGTATTTACAGTGAAAACTGCATTGTTCCACATGTTCTAATTTAGGCCAAATATATAAATACGGATATACTGATGAATAATTGGAAGCATGAAGTGATTCAAGCACAAGGGAAGTTATAGAAATTAGAGCCCAAACAGGTCTGAACTTGTGCACACCTGCATAGAATTTGATTGAGCCGAGAATCGGGTCACTTCCCGTTCAATCCAATTAACTCAGGAAGTGGACATTCAAACCATAAGAAAATCCCCATCAAAAGGTTATTTAATATTCAATCTATAAAAGGCATTATTGAGAAAGACTAGCGCTCTTATCTCCCAGTAAATGAATTACAGTTTCAATTTGCATGTTGAGTGAATTGAACTGAAAGTGCCTCAGACCCAGAGCTTCCACCAGAGCTGTGGTGTGCCTGCTGATAACCAGGCTGCCAATTCAGGATTTGGCAAAAGCTAGATTTACACTTGTAAGAAGTCTATGGCACAGGGTTGAAGAGACAGAACTAAAAACTAAGACTCATGTTGGAAAATATTGTTACAGTTTGCATCAATCCCGTTTTATAGCTGTAGTTTAAGGTTTTGGAAAAGAGGGGAGTGTATGGAAGCAGCAAAGGGCCGTAAGATGTTGAATCATTGTGAAATTGAATCACTACTAAATACCTTATGTTGGAATTTAAATAATGTATAGCATTAAAATATTTTGCTTTGAAGCATCTGCAATCATGTAGTTTGAATTCCCCTTTTGGAAATCCCCAGTAGGTAATAGCAAATTGTGTAATTTCAACATTTTAATGTAATTTTGTAATGGTTCAAAAACTCAGATACAAATCTATTATTAAAAAAACAACTACAACTATATTCAAGTTGCTCATTTTTTCTTATTTGTCATATGCAATCACTTTTGGATTCAAAAACTGAAGTCAAAAATAGTTTGACACCAAATTTCAAAATAAAAAAACCCCGTAAAACGTGTCCTATCAGGTGACGCTCTGTCAGTCACAAGATTCAAGAAAGAGAAGATACTTTAATTTTCTGAATCTGAATTATTTGTGAACCCGGAAATAGAAAAAGAAAAAGAAAGAGACTCAAGATTCAAATTATTACGGCCGTTCTTTGCTTCCATACATGTGTTTTCATTTCAAGCATTTTGAGAATGCAGTATACATTAAATGCAGCACATGTGCTAAAGGCTGCACTGAGATGTGTGCCAGCAGCTGAACTTTGCTCACTGTGGAGTGGCACAGACCTCATCTTTCCACTGCTGCTTCGACAGATGTGATCGGACTTGGAAAATCCTGCAGCACCGGGTTTGTTTGCTACTTGAACGCAGCGTGTCTCTAATATTGAGCCGTGTAAGTCGTGGTTGGAAAGTCAGACCTGATTTTTATTTTGTCTCTGATTTAACAAAGGAGAGAAGCGTGCACTCAGTCCCTCACGTGACCAGCCTTTACAATTCTAACAAAATAAACCTGATTTTGAATATAGAGAGAAGAAGCAAAGGAAGGAAAAAAATCAGGCAGTGACATATATGATTACAGCCTTAACAGAGTGAAAGAGAAAAGAGTGAGATAATTAGTGTGTTTGTGTGAGAAATATTTAAAAACAGACCAACAGAGAAATAGAGAGGCACGGAGAAAGAGACATGGGAGGTGGAGTGAAAGAAGATGAAGAGAGAAACTGAGGATGGAATACAAAGAGGGGCTGTGTGTGTGTGTGTGTGTGTGTGTGTGTGTGTGTGTGTGTGCACCAGGTGTGTATCTGCCGTCCCCAAGGTCCTTCTAGCTGTCTTATCCTATTGATTAGTTCATATTGATCTGGCCTGGCACATACACTCTGACACACACACACACACACACACACTTATACACAAATGCAGCATGGTTGACTTGATTTAGCCGGGCTTTGACACTGGGGACATGAGGGTACATTGTTAACACACATACAAGAATGCACACAGACCCGCACACACAATCCTCCTATCATTTTGCCTCTTAAAATGACAACCATCTCCTCTCTGACACACACACACACGCACACGCACGCACGCACACACACACACACACACACACACACACACACACACTTGTCAAACAGAAAACACTCACTCTGCCTATTTGCTCATGTGCATTGGCCGTCTGGCAAACAGGCAGGCGAAACAATGAGAATGTATGAGACAGACTGTCAGTAGAAAACTCTGTCTTGTACAGACCTGATAAATCTTGTAGGCTGCTTCTCTGGAATTGGAGGAAATTGTTTGATTTTCCACCAACTGCCATATGTAACGGTGTATGTTTGTGTGGTTACAGAGATCAGTTTAGCTTGGATGAAGCTAACCATAACTTTAAAGCAGCTGTAATCAATATTTTTACAGTAATAATGGATCACTTGACTACTTGTATGTGAAACAGTTTCTCTTGTAGTGACAACCCTACAGAGAATTATCACCCAACTGCATTTCCCCTCAGCTCTATTGGGCTTTAAATGCAACACTAGCTAGTGTTTGCACTAGCTCATTGAAGCCTGCAACTTCACTGTTTTGATTCACTCTCACTGCTCTCATAATGTTGCTTTCTGCCATAAGAGGCAGCCGTTTTCAGCAAAAAATCATTAATAGTCCACTGGATGCTACCTGCTCAGCACCAAACAGACATAAAATGTTATCGACTAGCTGGTGAACATAGTCAACCACTGAGCAGCTAAAGAGCCACACATTTCCCTCAGAGTTGGTAGAGACCAAAAGCAGAGCTAAAAAAAGATTAAATATTGGACACATTCATGAGGTGGCCAGAAACATGACTCCAAATGAACGCTAATGTTGCTCCGTATCTACTGAATGTATAAATAGGCAAATGTTTGCTATTAAGATAGCCATATCCACTTATTAGGGGATAACATACAGTATCAGTGTTGTGCTTGCAGCTTGTTTCCGCTGCCCCCATGAGGTAAAAAAAAAATCCGTTATTACAGGTTTAATTTCATCATTCAGCATTTTCACAAAGGGATTTGTGCCGCATGATGTTCTAAAGCTGCTGTTTCCAAAGCTTTTAGGTCACAAAACATTTTCAGCATGAGACAGACAAACATTAGCTGTCAATTATAGACAAGTGCAGCAAGAGTAGCCTAAGGGCATCAGCCAAAAGTAGCAGGTTTGTGACTGCAGGTCAACAGTGCAAATCCCCAGACTGGCTGGTAAAGTGCAGGTGAGGGGAATAAGTCTCCCCTCCTTTACATAAAAGGAGGAAAAAAACCATACAAGTCAAGTCAAGGTGCCCTTGAGCAAGACACCTCACCTCCAACTGCTCCTGAGCTGCTCAGTGGCAGCTGCAGAAGACTGTGCTTGTTCAGGGCAGCTCCCAGTGTGACTGCGTGAAGGTGAAGCAGGGTGAGGCTGATAAAGACTGTGTATTCTTGGTCTGTCTTTACTATGATGAGAGGGGAGGGGAAATAATGTGGAAAAGGTGACTATACTGTCTGCTCATCAACAGCCCTCTAATAAGGAGGTTTTACTTGTTGTGACCAGAATGATGCATGATGGGACCTGGACACACAGATACAGTCTCACATCTTTTCTTACTTGTCCTTCATCCAGGCTCTGTGCTAGACTCCCCCCCCCCAGTCTCTGTATCAGAAGAAATGTCACTGTCTGTCTCTGACTTTAGTCTTTTGTGTGCATGCAGACACACACACACAGAAATACAGTATGTGCACAGACACACAAACACCTGCACCCACAGACACCCACACACACACAGAAATACAGTATGTGCACAGACACACAAACACCTGCACCCACAGAGACACACACACACACACACACACACACACACACACACACACACACACAAAGCCTGCCTTCTGCTGCTGTGATGGCTCAGAGCTGTCAAAACATCCTTGCTTTCTCTCCCTCTCTCTCACCAAAGCAGCCTGACTGAGCTTGTCTATGCAGGTTCACAGAGGCTGCTGTCTATCCACCCTCACTCTCTTTCTTTCTTTCTTTTTTCTTTCTTCTCCCTCTCTCCTACATTTGTGTATCTTGTGATTTTGCTTTCTCTATCTTTCTCTCATGTTTTGCTGTCTTTTGCCTACACAGGACTCTGCATATACATTTTTTAAAAGTACTTATATGTTATTCTCCTTGTGTATTAGGCTATCATTCAAGATGTGTGAACGAAATACATAATGTACAGCTGTGTATAATAGTTCATTCTGGCTCTTAACATGTCATGGTTTTCACACAGGTGTCCACACTGAGGCAGGTCAATAAAAAAACAAACATGTGAAACAGACTTGTCCTCACCAGCATTTTGGAGTAATTTTCTAAGAGTTCATACTGAAATGCTAAGATAAAATAAAAATGACTCTCTGACACTTTCACAAAACAAAAACTGCATCACAGCCAAAATGTGGGTCAGACACAGCCTGGTTACTCTGCTGAGTCTCAGACTACGCTCGCACTAAGCTGGCTTAAGACCCTGATGTACTCCAAAACGGACACGGATGTGGGGTGGACAATGGATGCGCACTTGGTTCTGTTTATAATTTATTGAGCGTCTGCCTCTGCGGACGTGTTCACACATGTGCAGTGAGCATGTATGGTCCGCCCCGTATAGTCCACCCGGTCATAAACTCTGGGCTGCACACGAATGTCTGCATGCAGTGTGTTGCCCATTTCAGTGGATCCTCGCAGACATGGGCAGAGCAGATGACAAAATGTACATGCCGACCCAGCTACACAAGTATGAAAATGCTGTTTACATGTGTTTTCAGGATGTGTTTGAAAAGTTGTCAGCAAAAGTGTCCCATCCTGTTCTCCATCTGCATTCTGCTTCAGTGTAGTTTTTATTGACATACTTAATTGTTTCAATCGTTTATTAATGCTACCAGTCAACCAAGGCCAACAGAAAGTCCTGCAATCCTGTCCTGAGTCCATTGATCAAATCACTATGCTGGTAAAGTTGCCAGACAACATAATGACAACACCTGTGCTGTGTTATTGGCTATACTGGCATTCAAAATGAATGGTCAGTGAGACAGCTGGCCCCTTCACCTTTCTGCTACACAACACGGGACAATGTCTGTGCAGACTAAAGTCATTATTTATGGAAAGTTTTCCAAGGTTTGAAAAACATCAGTGTGGCTGGAAGTCCAAGATACAGAGGAAAATATGTGTTTTTAAATTTCAAAAATTTGTGTGAACATTAGTGACGTCTCCAGTGTCATTACAACCCACTACATGGAGTCTTGTTAAAACCACTCATGCTTATTACAGTAAGAAGGAATTTTAGCCTAAAATTGGTTGATTTTCTCCTGCAATATTCACCTTCCTAAACATTTCCCAAAATCAAAATAGAAGAAAACCCAAACTTAAAAATGAATTTGTTGCACCCAAAGTATATAACACATCCACTTTATAACATATCCATGTCCAGTAGTCTACAGCTAGTGTAGAGTGAATTTATCCCACAAGGAAAAATTATATTAACAGTTCAAGAGTGCAAACAATGCAATTTTTCCTCTGAAACATGGCTTTCTGGTAATATATGTTTCTGTCTTCTCCCCCCGTCTTCTCTTCCACACACACACAAGGAGTGCTGTGTGTTTGGCCTGCAGGGTGTGCACAGCGGGGAGGAACCAACCGTATGGCAGACATGAGGACGGAGCCAAATCTGGCTCATACACGTGGTGTGTGGCCATGCTGCCCTCGGTGTGTGTGTGCGTGTGTGTGTCACTGAAGGCAACCTGCACTTAAATATATATCAGGGGCAGTGGTTGCCTAAAGGTGTGCGGTTTTCACTGGAAGGCTGCAGAACGAAATTAATGAAAACCACTCTCCATTCCTTCGCCAACTTTGAGCAAGGCTCTTAAGCTGCTACTGCTTCAGCACAACATAAGAGCCTAAATGTGAATGGAGGAGCAATAATAAATGTGAGGACCTATTCTTTTAAAGGATAACTTGGTTTATTACTGCTTAGGTTATATTTTTTTATATCATTTCTATGTATTAGTGATAACATTTTATTCACCAAAGTAAATGCTGATCTAGGAACAGGATCAAAAACACTAAAAAGAAGTCAGATAATCAGACAAACAAGAAATAAGCCAAGAGTTAAGCCACATTAGAGGTAAAGCTTTAAAAGAGCGCACCAGAAATGCACAGGAAAAATGTGTGCTACACAACTATGGCAAGTACGGTGGTTCAAAGTCTGAACCAGGAAGTCGATCTGTAAACTGTGATGGATGTTTACGCTGGGCAGTTTAGTTAATAGTTTTACAGTTTGCGTTTTTTCTCTTGGAGGTTTGTTTTGAACACTTATTATATGAAAATAAGGCCCAAATTGTAAGAAATTGGAAATATTTTTTCAAATCTGCCTTAATTAATGTGACAAGTTGACAACATTTCTGCATTTGCATGTGTGTGTATGCAAATATGTTTATCTTCATCAACTGTAATGGCTCAGATGTCATGATTGTGGATTTAATTCTGTGTATAAAAGATTAAAAACAAATTGGGAGTAGCATTAGCATTAGTCTGCATGCAGAAATGTAAAGGCTGACTGAATTATATACTCTGTTTATGTAGTGCCATGTATTATTGTGTATGTGAATGTGACAAGCGTGTATGTGCGTGTAATGTCGAAACATCTCCCATGTCAGTCAGGACAGGAGGAGCATGTGTTTCTGCGTGCGTGTCCATGTCCGTGTCATCGCGGGCTGCCTGCATGAAAATATGCATGTCATTTAATTTTACGTGCATGTGTGTGTATATTTGTACTGTGTTCCCTGCCGGCATGTGAACACATTGAGTGCATGTGTGTGTTGTCAGTGCATGGAAATCATTTATTCATATTTCACTCCGTGTGTATGTGTATGCGTTGAATACAGAGCCATTTGTGTCTTCCATGCATGCTCTAATAGATAATCTTTGCTTGCATGTGTAGCTAAATGTTAGACTATCATGTCCTGTATATTTTAATACTGAATTGTCTGTTTATGTTCTCCTTACTCATCTCTTTTTAACCCCTCCTTTATATCTCTCCAACCCTCTTTTTCACCCTCAATCCCTCCTTCTTTGATCCATCTCTTCTCTCTCTGACTCCCCTAAATATATGTCTCTCCATGTTTTTCCTCTCATGACTCTTGTGTGTAGAGGTTAACCCGCCACGCAGCATTTCCCACTCTGTGTGAGTGTGTCTGTGTGTGAAGGGAGGGTTTTTAAAAATGCATATATTCTATAAGAGGGAGGAGGAAACAGAGCGTGGTGAAAAGAAAAATACAGCCTCTGTGTGTTTTGTGTCAGTTGAGTTGACATCTGATCTTGCTGAGTATGTTAAAGAAGAAAGTGCTGAAAGTACTCTGTGTGTGTGGGGGGATCCTGTGTGTGTGTGTGTGTGTGTGTGTGTGTGTTTTGTGGCCTGTATGTGTCCTCATTTCTGTGTGGGTGGTAAGAGGAGGGAGTAAGGGAATGGGGTGTGTGTGAGTGCACTTAGTTTAAGTGTCAGCATGCCTTAGTGTGTGTGTGTGTGTGTGTGTGTGACAAGAAGGGAGAAAAGAGGGGGAGTCAGAGTGAAACAGAGGCTGAGAGATGGATAGCAGGGAGGGTGATGAGGGAGGGATGAAGCTGAAGAGGAATGAAGGAGGTGGAAACTAGGAGAAAATTTTGAGAAGAGGGATTGGGAAGAAAGAGAAAAGATGGAAAGAAGTCAGAACACAAAGAGACACTTTCGAAACGATTGCCTGTTTAGCTTCCTCTCTTTCTTTCTTATTCCAATTTATGTTCCAGTATTCTTCACTGCGGCATAAATGTTATATGAACAGTGTATGTTATGAATGAATGTTAAATCCAAACTCTTTCCTTTTTATCTTTCTCTTTCCCCGTCAGAAAAGCGGTCTCTCTGGAGCTTTTCTGACAAATAGACCAGTTTGATCAGCCTCACATATGCACACACACACACACACACACACACACACACACACACACGTGACCGCAATCACATCAATAGGGAAGTGTGTCCCTGAAGGAAATCTATCAATATTTCATTCCATAACTGCTGAAAATGCAAGATCGACAAGCGAGAAAGAGGCGAGGGGACAGGAGCTCGGCTGTAACAAGTGAGTCGTAACAACTGAATTTGAACAGATCCAAAAGCAGAGTCGGGAGAGAGGGCAGGTGTAGTAAAACTGACTTTACTTTGTCAAAGGGCAAGTTTGCAGTTGTCAGATTCAGAGGGGTAAGGAAGGCAAGAATCAGAAGGTGGGCAGTGGGTCAGTCAGAACAGGTAAAGGCAGGTAGAACAGGACTGAGGAACCAACACCAAGGCAACAAAGCAACCTATGGCTGTTTCCACCCCAAAAATCTTTCCAGGATCTTTTTTAGGAAACAGTGGAATGCTACAGTAAATAGCTAATGCTATGATGCTACATGGTAAACAAAGTTCTTCTTCGCCTGGACGTCTGCCGGTCTGATTGCTGGTGTGATTGGCCACCGCAGCGTGACGTCGGGTTACGTTTCTCCAAATGTTGATTCTGTTTTAACTTTTTTGCTGCGTTTTTTTTCGGCACCCCTTGCAGTCCGCACCGCCGCAGCATGAACACAGTACCCCTGTTCAAATGAATGGGAAAATCTGCGTTTTTGCCGCAGCACCAGTTCTATCTGAATGTAACCTAAATCAACCTCAAGTGCTCTGTATTTTATACAGGGGCTGATGGGGGAATGGGGAGCAGCTGTGACTGGGTCAGGTGATGGGCTGATATGGGAACTCCAACGAGACAACTGATGGGCAGAATGGTCTTGAATACAGGATGCGGGACAACAGGAATTAAAGGGGAGGATGGAGCAGCTGTCCGCCCCACCTACACAAGTATCTTGTTGGGATACGATTATCTATTAATCAGAAAATACAGTTCCAGTGTACTCGGCTGAGTTACGCTGGAAGCATGATATGTGTTAAATACGGTAAGTATTCTTTCCTTCCTTCTTCATATCATGAGCTAAAAAAGGGATAAAAACAAAGAGAAAAGGGAGACAGAGAACGGGGAGCTCTGTGTTAGAGAGGTGAACGTTAATGTTAATACAACTACTGAACATCCCGTAGTCTGTGTTACTATGGCGCTGACACAGGACTTCAATTAAAGCTCAGACTCACTGGCCACACACACGCACACGGCCACAGTGCCGACAGGCCTATTGATTTTTGTGGTAACACTGTCCTGTCACCACATACACTGCGAGTCTACCTCTGTGACCTCCCCTCCCTCACCCACCTCCTCTCCTCTCCTCCCATACATGTGTAAATGTGACACTTGACACTTCTCACCTCCCCCTCACCTCTCTGCCACCTCCCCCCTTTTCTTACCATCTCTCATTACTGTCTCTACTCCCCTTTCTCCTGCTGCTTATATCTCCTTCCTTCTTCTCTCCCTCAGATGCTCATTTCAGCTCCACCTCCCTCCACCCCTCCTCTTTCACCTGCCTTTTCCTCACCCTCTTCCCTTCCTTCCTTCCTTCCTTCCCTCCATCCCTGCACCCTCTTCCTTTTTTCTCCTAAAAGGATTGTTGTCAGGATGAGAGAGACGGTGATTAGAGACGTGGAGGTGGGGGGACACAGGCCTTTTGTTTTGCCAATGCTGCACAGGCAACACACACATACAAACACACGGAAAAACCCACATATAACACGCAAGCAGATAAAAAAGGACAAATAAGGGAATGTCTCACGAATCCCCCAGAGAGCGAGGTAGAGGACGAAACAGAGATTTCCTGCTGTGTTTAGAAGCTTTGGCAATGCTGCTCAACAGTCAAGAACAGAAAAGAACAAGAGAGAAAGAAAAGAGGAAACACATAAAGAGGTACAGAGAGAAAAAACATTCACAGGCTCCAATAACCTTAAAGATTGATTACAACCTGAGGTTATGCTTACTGGATTATGTCTTACTATAGTTTATGATCATCAGTTAAAGAGTACCCATTTTGCTTACTGTATGTTTCCGTACATGTAACCATACAGACAAGGTAGAGAAAGATCCTGAAATTGGTGATTACATGTTTTCAGTAGTCACTAGTTACTTTAGTAGTATTCAATTTAAAAAGTAAACTCAGGAATGTAGTGGGAAATAAGAAGGTGCATAAGCTATGAGCTTCAATGTGAAGGATGTGGTCCACTTAACTATTATACCACATTGTTCTTATATCAGTGATTCCCAACATTTTTTGCTTGTGGCCCCTTAATATGAAGTCATGTCTGCTTGTGACTCTCCATCACAGGGTGAATGTCCATGAGTTGTGAGCAGAGTAATATTTCCCTTCTCACATTGTTTCATTTGAACCATTTTTAGAGGCTTGAAGAGGTAAAACGATACAGTATTTCACAAGAAATACTCAAAGAATAAAGAAAGGTCCAAAAAAAAAAAAAAACTTCTGCTGACCCTTCAGATTAATCTTGTGACCACCTGTGATGTCCTGCCTCCAGGTTGAGAGCCACCACATTATATATAAATTAGCATAATGTCACGAGGCAGCCGGAAGAAGGACCCAAGCGCAGACCATGCAGGCAGGAGTTGCTTCAAAAGGGTTTATTATAGGGGTAAGGTACACCAGGAACGCAACACAGAGACACACAGGAGACGCGACGCATGACATGAACAATGATCTGACAGGGCACGAAAGAGACTAACAAGGTAATCAAACACAGGTGGGTAACAGAACACAGGTGCAAACAGTCAGGGCAGAGACACGAGGCGGGGAAACACTGGGAACACGAGACAAGACCAAAACTAGAAAAACAACAAAGAGTCCACACCATGACACATAATTTGTAATCGACTTGTTCAATTCTTCAAAATTCATTTTTATGCAGATGACACAACCTTGTACGCCCCTGGTTCATTTGTCATTTAAGACAATAACCAAATATTTTAAAATCAAACTGTTTTCTTTATAGAATAAATGTCTCTCTTGTCTAATCTGTAAATCAATTGTTCAGTCAACTTTCATGTCAATAATTGATTACAGAGATTTTCTGTACTGTCTTGCTGCCACATTATCACTCGAGCAGTTAAATCCAGTATATTACAGTGCCTTCTGCTTTATCACAAATGGCACATTTCCTACTCATTACTGTTCTCTTTATCGTAAAGTTCTTTATTGAAAAGAAGGAACGATCATCTCATAATCGTCATCTCTCTCACTGTACATGTTTTTTGTTCTTGTCAGGTCTCTCAGTGATTCTAACTAATTTAATAATGTTACTGAATTAAAACTAAAACTGTTTTTAAGGAAATAATTCATTTACAGGTTGTGTATGTTTCAAAGATCCTATCCTCATAGAACCTGTGTGTGCTTGTGTGCACGCTAACACCACATCTCTACATTTACTGCTTTGGACATATTGTTTCTCATAAACCGTTGTGTTGATCAAGTAACTGAAATCTGAGTCAAAACAAGAGAGAGAGAGCAAACAAGGAAATGTGAGTGCAGAAATCTGAAGAAGGTGGGAAAGGTAACTGAAGGAATATCACAGGAAAGCAATGTGGAGCAACAACACACACACACACACACATACACACACACACACACACACACACACACACAGAGGAAGGCAGACAGTGTGTCTCTGCAGGCAGATATTCACTCCAAAATTTTAACCCTGTTCACACTACAGCTTAACCTACTACAGTAACATAGTTTTACATGCGACATGTATTTATTAAAAGAAACACCAAAAACAACAACAATATGGCTATAATATCTCTGTGTTAATGTTTGCACTTTGTCAAAATGTACATAATGTAACACTGGCCCTTTCCTGCTTTTGATCAGTGCTGCTTGATTAAAGTAAATCCTTAAAGATGGACTTAAAGACACAAGTCAGTCTGGCAATATGGTTAAAATAAACCATGTGAAAGTAAACACAAGCACCACAAAAAGACATTAATGGTGCTCTTAAATAATGTCCAAATGAAGAAATAGGCCACTTCTTGCCATTGGGGTTTACATTCGTGTGAATGAATGATGTGGATAGATGACTCAAAAGAAGACGAGGGCTACGATCAGTCATATTTATATCTGTAACAGATCTGAGTGCCTGGTGAAAAAGTCACTTAACACATCTGGATATGTTGTCTACAGAGTAGGAGTTAAAGTGAAGGAGTGAGGGAGGGAGGGAATAAATTAGACGAGTGCTTTGCAGCACCTTAGGTCCCCAGGATCCCTCACCCTCCCAACTCCTCCTCCTCCTCCTCTTCCTCCACCTCTCTTTTTTTCTCCTTTTCTCTTTCCAGTCAGAGGAAAACTCCTCCATTCCCTGCATTCCTCTCACATTCCTGCTCTGGGTTTACCTTCTCCACCTCTCTCTCTCTACATCAACTTCACCTCCTCCTTCTCTTTAGCCCATGGCTGTCTGTCTGTCTGTCTATCTCCACCCCTTTCCCTCTGTCCCTTCTTCGCTTCCTTTTCTCCCTCCCTCCTCCCTTTCGCTTTCCCAGCATGCTCGAGTGGGCCGGTGGAGGCAGGGGGCTCGCCTGAACCCTACACCCCCAGCAGGGGCCCTCCAGCTCAGCCTTGCTGGCTGGCAGGCTCCCTGGCACACCTCCAGCACGCACACACATGCACACACACACACGCGCACACACACACACACACACACACACACACACAGCTTTCTTTCCTCTTTGCTTGCTTGCTGTTTCTTTCTTTCTTCTCTTTCTGTCAGCCTCTCTTGCCTTCAGTCTTTTTTCTCTTTTTTAACATGTTTCTTTTTTCATCCTTTCAATTATTTTCTTCTATCATCTCAATCTAAATTAAGTGATGTCTGATGTGTATCTCTTCTGTGCATCTTTGTCATTTAGTGCTACAAGATTACAGGTATCTTACTGAAAACCAGACCTGAACATCTTTATAATTTCATTTTTGTGCTGGCACGATTATTAATACAGTATAATTTGTATAAGAAATGTTTTGTCTTATTATTACAACCTAGACAATCTAAAAAGCAAGAATAAGGAAAAAACGATTGCAAAGTCACATGAGTTTGGTCTCTTTCTCCCTTTCCCACATACACCATATTCTGTAAATGCTTTGTTATGTTTTTTTTTATGCAGGCATCATATAGGAAAAGCAGCCAGCTACAGAGTAAATGTTCCATGTAAGACATTCGGGGAATTTGCCAGCTCAGGACCTAGTAGGATTTCTGTAAATCTTTATCATGGCTCTTGCAGGAACAAAAACTGTAACATTCACAACTACAGCATACAGATGGTTACAACATTTCTATTTTAAGCAGCCAGAAAGGTGGCCCAATCACAACAGGATTGAAAACCATAGGGGAGAAAAAGAAGAAACAACGTGTTGAACAATATGGCAGCCAGGTGGATAAACGCTCACAGTCACCAGATCTCAACCCAACCGAACACCTACGGGAGATTTTTGTCCGACATGTTCAACAGTACTTTCGACCACTATCATTAAAATCCCAAATGATGGAATATCTTTAGGACAATAATGTAACTAAAGAACTAAATGTTGATTCATATGGCAACATGTGTTCTTACAAAAAATGGCACTCCATGGTTATAATTATGTATCTTACAAGTTTTATGTTTAAATAGGAGATTGATGGTCTTAGTTATTGCAATATACTGCGTGTATGTACAGTATATGTATGGGAAATGACTGACGCTCTCTAGTTCTTTCACACACTCTCACTTTGACACAAAGAAATAACAGAACAGAGAGAATACAGAATGTAGGGCATTTCATATGTAACACTTTGATTTTCCAATGTATCATGAAATGAAGAATTCGCGTTTGCCTTATTTGACAAAACTGCCAAAAAGATCATATGAAACATTGATGAGATATTATGTCTATGCTGTCATCATTATGTCTATGTCATATCATTATTACCTGACGCTTTGGCAATATTGTCGTTGTTACATTCATGCCAATAAAGCAAATTGAATTGAATTGACAGAGACAGCGACTTAGACAGAGAGAGAGAGAGAGAGAGAGAGAGAGAGAGAGAGAGAGAGAGAGAGAGAGAGAGAGGTCCTCAGTAATTTGGTATTTCCTTTTTAGACAGGGGGGAATGGCCAATGCCCTCGTTTTCAGTATGAAGTGCACACACACACACACACACACACACACATACAGAGAGAGAGCTCCTTTAATGACCCTTACATCCGGCCTTAGGCACTGGGACCTCAGAGAGAGAAGAGAAGGAGAGACGACAGAGAAAAATATACTATAGATAGATAGATGATAGATAGATAGATAGATAGATAGATGATAGATAGATAGATAATACTCAGTACAGGATTATGTGGGAGTTGAGTTGTAAATTCAGACAGGGTCAGAGGTGAGGGTTCACAGCCCTGACACACACACAAACACACACACACACACACACACACACACACACACACACACAAAGCAATGGGAGTTCAACGGGAGGTTAGACCTTCAGGCTCCACAGCTCAAAGAGAGAGAATTCATAAGCAGTTGATTCAGCCCGACACTGACTGGTGTGATTACAGCAGACGCAGGAGAAAAAGGGAAGAGGAAATTTTCAGGAACACAGGTTATTTCAAGAATAAAGAGGAACTAAATGAAAAAAAGAAGGAGACTGAGAGTGTAAAATATGGTAGTTTAGGGGAAAAGGATTTAGACTTGGCAGACAAAAAGAAAAAAAAATGAAGGAGAAAGAAAGAACATACTGAGTGAGTCTCGTTTACAACTCAAGCAACAGCTGAAGATGTTACTGTCTCCAGACTGTCTCTCATACAAACACACACACACAGGCCCCGACCTTGCTGATGGCAGCTGTTGACGTCACTCTGTGCCCCATCCAGAGCTACAAACCCCACTATGCGCGCGCGCACACACACACACACACACACACACACACACACACACACACACACACACACACACACACACACACACACACACAGGCTGGATAAACAGGATTACATAGACAACACACAGAATAAATCCAGGCCAAAACCTAAAATGACCCTCTCATATAATTTAGAGTATTAAAGTCCATTCAGTCCATTGTCGTCAGTTAGACAAACATACCAAAACTCAATCTGATAAAGAAACAGCTTTGCAGAGGCATTTTGATAACAAAATAACCACTGTTATAAGCACAAGATGACACTTTGAACCTGATATACTTTTTTCCCTTTGGCCCTGCACTCAACCTTTGCCTGTGTGATTATCTGTTCATGTGAACCATGGTGGCATCCTACAAATATCACTCTTACTGGTTAAGTTTTCTCTGTACTGTACTTGGCTTAGTTAAATTACACATGAGCAGAGCCCATTGCTTTAATTTGTGGTTTAAAAAGTGCCTTCACATTAGACTGTTCAGTTATCTCTGT
Source organism: Maccullochella peelii (assembly GCA_002120245.1). NCBI lineage: Eukaryota > Metazoa > Chordata > Actinopteri > Centrarchiformes > Percichthyidae > Maccullochella > Maccullochella peelii. Next base: position 97,963 of record LKNJ01001457.1, read on the forward strand.
ACCACATCTATACTGTTTTTCAGGGTCATCCTGAAACATGTCTGCAATTTGCTCAAGACTTTTCTAATCATCTTCCACGTAAAAGCCTGAGCGCCCAACGTGGGGCTCGAACCCACGACCCTGAGATTAAGAGTCTCATGCTCTACCAACTGAGCTAGCCGGGCTCATGATGCGCTCAAAATGGGTCACATTTCACAGCTTCGCCATGGCTTGAGAACACTCAGAAG